>JAJSOF020000037.1:17176893-17192217 GCA_025594305.2 Periplaneta americana | reverse complement strand
GGACTCTTCATATGTCACTTTAGTTAGCGGTGGTCTTCGCTAGCCTTCATGTAGGACTGAACAACTCAATTCCCAATAACACATTTTCCATAGTTCACTTGTATGTTTTCACTCACTGCATTAATCACTATTGTCCTCTTCATCTACGAGGGCTATTCAGTAATCGACTTCTGATTGTTGTAGGAAGATGGCGCTTGCGCAGTAGCCACGAGTAAAGACGCAATAATGGGACGTAATAATGCTCCCATGCATCGCGCACTCATTTCCGTTCAGTAGTCTTTGAGAAACAGCTGTTGATAATGGACGCGATTATTACTTGTCCGCGAGTTGTGAGGTCCGTTCGGTTATTCGATTTCTTCACGCAGGAGTTAACGCTGCTGAGATTCACCGTCACTTGTGTCGTGTTTATGGTAACATTATGAGTGATAATACTGGTGCAGAAAATTTAAAAATGGGCGTGAAGATGTGCACAATGAGATACGTCAAGGACGACATTCAATTGTGACTGATGAACTCGTTCAACAAATTGAACAAACTCTGCTTGAAAGCCGTCGTTTCACAATTTCTGAACTCTCTGAAAATTTCCCACAAAGTCCAAGGACAATCTCTATGAAACTCTTACGGGAAGGTTAGGTCTCCACAAATTTTGTACATTTTGGGTGCCGAAAAATCTCATTGACCAGCATTAAGCTCAGAGAATGACCTCGGCCTTAATGTTCCTTCAGCGTTGCCGAAATGATGGTGATCAATTTCTGGACAGATTCGTGACAAGATGAGATATGGGTACAGTTCGTGAATGCTGAGACCAAAGAACAGTCAAAGCAGTGGATGCACACTCAATCCCCGCACAAGCCAAAAAAATTCAAACAAACATTTCGAACCGAAAGATGATAGCTACAGATTTTTGGGATCAAAAAGGAGTATTGTTGACAGAGTTTATGGTGCCTGGGACCACAATAACAGCAGATGTTTATTGTGAAATGCTAAAGAAGCTTCGGAGAGCAATCCAAAACAAACGCCGCGGATTGCTCTCCAAGGGTGTCATTCTTCTCCATGACAATGCGAGACCCCATACTGCTGCTCGCACAAAGGTTTTATTGGATAAGTAAACATGGGAAAATTTCGAAAATCCTCCCTACAGTCCAGACTTGGCACTACAATCTCTTTCCTAAGATGAAGAACTGGTTAGCCACAACGATGAGCTCATGAACGGAGTGAAAACCTGGCTGAGTACACAGGCGGTGTCCTTTTATGAAGAAGGAATACACAAGCTAATCCCACGTTATGACGAGTGCTTGAATTTATATGCCGGCTATGTTGAAAACTAGTATCACTATCCAGGAACGTTTTCCGTGCAATAAATTCACAAATTCATTTTTTTTTCAAATTTTTCAAATTTTCAAATTTATACACAATTTAACATTTAAAATGATACATGTGAATAGATACCCGAAATGAGCATATGCTCGTGCTCGGGTACAGTCCAGTAGTCTACATGAATTTTACAGAGATCAATGATAATGTTGGTGATAGAAATAATAATAATAATAATAATAATAATAATAATAATAATAATAATAATAATAATAGAATAATAACCGTGACGGAGATGATACAAAGATAGTAATGCAAATTAAGTCAATAATAATAATAATAATAATAATAATAATAATAATAAAACAAAAATATTTACAATAATAAAATAAATACTAGGACGAATAAAATAAAATATAAAACCATTAGCGAGAGTTAACACAACTTAAATAACCAGGAAAAAAATGCCAAACTCGAAAATCAACAGAAAAGTTCGTTGTATCGCAGACGACAGCAACCGCCGTATTGACATTGTGTTATGCATTATTGGTAGTAGGGGGGAGGCGAAGGTCTACGTAACTGCCGTTCTCTTCGAATCTTCTCATACAATCATGGGAAGTTAATGCTGAAAAACAAAATGTCTACGAGTCAAACTGTTCATTATTACCAGGAAAAATACAAATAATACTGAAATATATTAATCGAGTTTCAGTTGTAGATCTCCCCTCTTGAACAAGAGGTATCATATCAAAATATTTCTTGAATGGCGGGGAAAATATAAATTTCAAGAACTCTCTAGTGACAGAGATAGTGACAAGTACAATCAAGTGTATCTGTGGCGATGCTAAGAAATCATTTATTGGAGATATACACTGTTATTAATTAAGAAAATGATCTATTTATATGTATTACACAGTTTTATCTTATAGGCTACATGCATCAGATAAATACAATAAACATTAGTAACATATAATGCTAGCAACACTTAAAATAATAATAAAATTTATCAAATATCATACAAATGTTTTCACTTTATTTTTAAACTTAAGAATGTGTAAATTGCTTAGGTCTGGATTATTTTTCAATACTGAATTGTATAGTCTTGGTCCATAATTCCTACTGTGTCTTAATCCAGCTGTAGTGTGACATTTAGGTTCTGCCAAAAGAGTTGGGACTTTTCTTCTGGTGTTATGTATATGTTTTTCAGTTATAAAATTCATTCGATTTTTCGATTCAATAGTTTCTAACATTGTGTTTTTCGTAGCCAATCGGAAATTGATTTCTGAATACCTCTCGTACATCAATACCAACATCATCAGCGTAGAGACATAACGACCCATAATCAGGATTGACGAAAAGAGCTACGTGGATATCAGCTGCAACATTGAATTTATAAAAAAATTCTCTTCGACTCGTTTTCCAAATAACGAAGTAACGAAGTTTATACTGCTATAAAAATTCGAAGGTTCATAACAGTAATTTCCGCCTTTAAATCGCGTCCCGAGAGAAATCAATCCAAGCTGTAATTGCTGTTATCCAATTCGTGTGTGGCGTCTTTCTGTAGGTCGTAAACGTGCTGTGATTGAATCCTGTATTTCAACGGTCTGCGCGTGCTTTAATGAAATGAAGAACAGTATGGAGAAATATTTGCAGTACTTTTGCCTTATTTATTAGTTACTTCACGGTCGCTACATCACTGACAGCGACATGCAAAATCAGATTACCAACTTTTAACATATTTCCTTTATTGAGAAATGCCATGAAGTGTATAGTTTATTTAGTGCCTGAAGGTAAATTATGATGCCCATAAGTATTTCTTAAACTGCCGTTTTAAATTACGGTGACTTGTAGTAGCCTTATCAAGAACTTAAGTATTGGCTAATTTTTTTTTATCTTGTTAGGTCTAATTAAAATGTTTAAATGCCTACCTGACCTCTACATTCTGTTCTAGGATATATACACTAAACTATGGTTAGGATAATTGATATTATAAGGACTTTAAAACATGTTTTATTTCAGTAATACATTTTATACCCAAATTTCCCCATCCATGGGGTAAATTGAGTATAGTTAAACTTACGGTTATGATAAGAAGAGACCAACATACTTGAAAATGCAATAGAATCATTCTAAAAAGTCACAGTGCTAACATATAAAAATAACTGGAACATTTTATCAACACTAATCTCACTAGAGGTTTTGATTTATCTAGAGAAAATCAAAACTAGAGTGGGATTTAATTGACTATTACATGATTAGAAGAAAGTATTTCAAGATTGGCAGAAATAAAGTACTCTAATACAATAAAATATTGACTTACTGAAATGCTATTTCACTATTGTTAGCTTCACCAAACATTTGAACGGAGCCACCTTTTCAGTTGACTGTGTATACTGTAAACAAATGACGATCAGAAAGCATGTTTTATAATGCCGTAAAGAATTTGCAGTTTGAAATGTTGGCAAACAAATAAATAAATGCTAGGGTAGTGATGAAAACAAACAAATGCTAGGGAAGCGATAATATTAAAGAAATGATAGGAAAGAGATAAAATTGTGCGATAAGCAGTCATGATTGATTAAAAGACGTCCTTTCGTACCGTTTTATTGATCAAAAGTAGTATGACGTAGTAAAAGGTAATAGTCATTGTAACAGGCTATGGGTCTCTAAACTTAAAAAAGACTGTTTTTGATATCCAAATTACTCCAACGTGCCCTATCTTTAGGGTGACAGAAAAACGAATTGTGAAGATTGTTAGAGACAGTTCGCCAATAGGAAGAACACTTCCAGGAAAACATTGTCAGGCTATCTTTCGATAAAACAGACTCTGTGTATTTTTTTAACACTACAATTTGGTATACAGTGATATACTGTACCTATAGAAAAATAAAATTACAATAATTATATTAATAAAATAATTACAGCAATAAAGACATTAAATAAACGTAAATTCAATTCTAACTATAATTAAATAGGTGCAATAAACCTAGAACTATAAATAAAAACTATTCTATAATAACGCCTACAATAAGCAAAAGTAAACCTAACTTATAAGTACTTCTGTTAAACCCAACTATTACCAAGTTAAGTAATTACATATCACCTTAATTACATGCCATCTTAATTAATTACATATGAACTTAATTACATATCAACTTAATTACATATCATCTTAATTAATTACATATCACCTTAATTAATTACATATCAACTTAAATTTGAATTATTTACAAGTTCTTAAATATATTACATATAGAATTACATTGACGTGGGTAACCCAGTCTTGCTACTTAAAATTAACACTTATATCTACTACAATAATTTGAATTATTTACAAGTTCTTAAATATATTACATATAAAATTACAAAACTCTTTATAATAGTACGTTTTTGTGAACAAATTGAATAGTGGTTTGTCATATAATAATAATAATAATAATAATAATAATAATAATAATAATAATAATAATAATAATAATGATTTATTTTAGCTGGCAGAGTTAAGGCCGTAAGGCCTTCTCTTCCACTCAACCAGCAAAAAGTGTATATATATATATATATTATATTACAAAAATGTAAATAAATCTTTTGTTTTCGGAGACTGGACAATGAAACAAAAGGTGATCCACAGTCTGCTCTTCCTCACAGATACATAAATAGCCATTGTCCTTATGCAATTTAAATCGTTCTAGATAAGACCCAAATTTCCCATGACCCGATAAAAATTGTGTTACTATAAAATCTGGTATAATTTGGTTGCTATTTAAGCGGGTGTCGACGCAAGGAAATAAGATTTCTCTCGTAACTGAACCCTCTGTACTGCACAGCCACTGATTGTTCCACCTATTCATTATGTGCATATGAATAAGAACACAGACTATAGCTCAAATTTAAGTTCGAAACTGCAGCACTCTTTGCCAATTCATCAGCTCTTTCATTTCCTGCTGTTCCACTGTGTCCTCGCACCCATATCATCTTAATTACGTGTCAACTTATGTAGTTAATTACATGACACAACTTAGATAATTACACTGAACCTACAATTACATATTCAGTCTAATCTTCTCACCTTTCCTTAAATGTATTAGCCTGTAAGGGACAGAATAAGATTGCTTTGTGTTCAGTGTTGTCGCAGTGAGATAGATATTTACTTTTTGACTTATGAAAGACCAGGAAATCGTATATGGAATGTAGGAACAGAATTTACTGAGCTAGATGTTGTGTCTATGTTTATTACCGTTGTAATTTGTCTAATTTCCCGTAGATAATGCGAATTTCGTCTTTGTTGTTGTGATATCCTTCGCTCTTACATGCATCTCCAAGCTCGCTTTATTTCAGCGTTGTCATTCTTCACACGTTGAGTTTATAAAAGGGCTCGAATATGGGGAGGACCATGATTACATGCATACAAGATGAGAGCAAAATTGCGTTACTGGGGATATATATACTTCACCGCAATGCTTCGGCCTCCACCAGCGTGCAGGGAAGAGGGAGAAGTCAGCCGCGGTTCCCCGTGACCATTAATGAGGAGACATGGCGTTCGTAACGCAGTAACTACTTCTGGGATAGTTGCTACTGGAGAGACGATCGTTATGCTATTTGCTCTTTCGATGAAATCACAATGACTATCGTAAAATCCATCCCTGGAACGAGCGTGTGTGCACTATATAGGCATTCAGATGTAATCACTACATTATCGTCTTGACGTCCGTCAGCTCGTGTGGCATGTGCCTCTGCATATGCTAGATGTGACATCACATCAATTTAGCGCAATTAGAGTGGCATATGTAACGGAATAATAGGGTGAAGATTGATTTTAAAAACAGGAAGAGAGCTAGAAGTAGGGGAAACTCGGCTAATTCCGCAGTAGTGTATATATGATTTTACTGCGGCTTTACAATAGCGTGAACGTAAGTTTTGAGAGGCTGTCAACAGGAGGCATGTCCTCTGCAGGATATTGGTTCTTTCAAGGATATTGGTCGACACCTCTGTCGACAATACAGTGAAACATTGAAAGTTGGCTGTTTTTCGTGTTTTGTTACACAGCTGTGGAGAAAGTGAGCATTGTTACATATAAATTGTTCCTTTTATGTTACTTTCATAATGTATTTCATAATTATTTACTACTACGGAATTGATATGATATGATATGATGTGATATGATATGATATGATATGGTATGATATGATATGATATGATATGATATATGATATGATATGATATGATATGATATATGATATGATATGATATGATATGATATAAGATATGATATGATATGATATATGATATGATATGATATAAGATATGATATGATATATGATATATATGATATGCTATGTGATATGAAATGATATGTGATATGATATGTGATATGATATGTAATATGATATGATATGTGATATGATATGTGATGTGATATGATATAATATGTGATATGATATGATTGATATATGATATGATATGATATATGATATGATGTGATATGTGATATGATATGATATGTGATATGATATGATATGATATATGATATGATATGATATGATATATGATATGATATGATATGATATGATATGATATGATATGATATGATATGATATGATATGATATGATATGATATTTATTTGTCAATCAACTTTACAATTCACAGTTATGGTGGACCTTCACATTTCTGTTTTTCGATCCACCATCCCTTTAATACATATAACTCTTTTCTATTAATGTATTCTTTGCCGAGAATTTCTTGATTACTTTCTAATGTTCTGTTATGACTGAATTGCTATATGTCCTTCACCCTCTATCCTCAGGCTCTCCTGGCTTCTAAAGCGCGCGCTTGCATCAATTGACATGCCTGATTTACACTATACCAACAAAAGTGGATTTGACCCTGGTATAATTTCGTGGTAAATTAAAAAAAAAACTATATCACGAAATTAACAGAGTTTGCACTACAATAATGTTATTTATATTCAGTAAAAAACTGAAATATTGCCCAATTAAGAGTAATGACGTGTCAATAAATATGAGATAAAATTGTGTTACTGGCGAAACGTGATAAGATCGGAAGCAAGACAAAACCTGCCGCACACACCCATGTAGCTATTAGTAATTAGGGTAATGCAATTGAAACGAGCTGCTTATGCTGAGCCGTGGTGAGGAACTTGCATTTAATTGTGGTGTTGAAGCCGCTAGCCTTAAATAATGTAGGCTACTCTCATATCACCTTAATCCATCCGGGTAAATTGCACATTTCAAGTTGGAACTTGTCCGTTCTCTGTAATTACAGGCCCGGTTCTGTGGCCGTTTCTTCAGTCGCCTAAGAGACAACATATCCATTGAAATTACATCACAGTCGCACAGCCTGCTAACCATTAATCATATGATTCACTGCTTTAGTAGAACAGTAACTCTAAAACAAGAAGTAACGAAAAACAAAGGATCTAGTCGGAAATGTTAAATTATCGAATGGAAGGGTAATCTATAGTAGGTACGAATGTGAAAAACAAACACAAGTTCATTCGAGAGTCCATTTAAATTTTAAAGCTTTATAGAAGTTACTAGCGTAGTAGTAGGGGAGACTGTTGTACCTTGAGCATAGTGTACCTTTGAACATTTTTTGTTTTTTAATTTTTGCTGCTACCTAGAGGACTCAAACTGAAGTAGATTGTAGAGAAAGCCGCTAAGTAGCTCTGGTCGTAGTTCCGGTTTGATTTGTTGCAAAGTGTGAGTTCCGTGGACAAAAGAAGTTTTTTAGTACCAAAAGTAAACATTTCGTTCATTTATATATGTTTTCTAACATAAAACCAGATTGCATTTGTTAATATCTTCCAAGTACGGTGTGTTCCCTATCATCTGGTGAGTAATAACATATTTTAAATTCCATGATTTATTCCAATCTCTAGTTTTGGGAGCCATATTTGTTTAAAAAGTGCACCCTATTGTTCCTTTGAACACGAAACATGTTGTACTATGGAACATGTTCCAAGGAACACAATACTATCGGTTTTTGTTTTTCTTTTATTTTAAGATCATGTCACGAAGTAAGTCTGGAGTTAAGAAGTCCCCAATTGATCCGGATGCCTTGAAGAAAGCTGTTGAAGCAGTTATTGCTCCTCCAGGAAATAAAATCTCAATCAGAGAAGCCTGCTCCGGTTTATGGTGGCAAATACATTTTGAATATGATTATCAGTTTTTACAGCTATGTTCTCACCTATTTTCCATGTGTTTCAACTTACAAGAGGGTATGTTCCAAGGTTCACGAACTTATTGTACCTTCGAACACATTACATATTCCTTTATTTTATTTTTTCCATCCTTGATAGATCTGTAGAACAGGAAAAGACATACAGGAAGTTGTAAAGGACTATTCAATAATTATTTCAATCTTTTTTTTTCATTAAAAAAATTCCATTTTCCAAAATTAAAAAAAAATAAAATGTGAAAAGTGTTTGAAGGTACAACAGTCTCCCCTACTGTCCGCATTTCACGAGAAGATCCCAGCAAAGAATGCGAGTTTCCCCGCCACTCTTATAACCTATTCCGACACTGAACCGGTCGGCCATTGACTGAGCCTTCTTTGTCCCAGCCGTCCAATCACACCATTCCCATCCACCTGCTCCTTCAAGAACGCTGAGTTACTGGTTTACCCTCTCCTCTCACCCCGCAAGGACCATACTCCCCTCATAGGGATCCTCTCGTGAAATTTGGACAGTAGTTCCCTTCGTACTCCTCTAATACACCTTCAATTGTTTTCCTACTGTTTCTTCAGTCTTACCAACATAACTTAGCGTGACATTGCGAAAGTTTTACACTAGTATTTTTTACGTTAGGTTTTGTTACTTTAGCTTTGGTTAGATTGCATTTGATTAGCTTAGGATATTTCTGCAGGTATTATCGCGTTACCACGTTAACGGTATTCGGTACTTGGTAGAGCTGTTTGCAGTGTTTTCGCTTATAAATATGAATATGTAAAATATGTAAAATATGGGAAATGCCTGTTATTATTCGGTTGAGAAACTTTTATCATCCAGTCTGCTGTCAAAAAATCTGAAAGTTAGAATTTATAAAACAGTTATATTACCGGTTGTTCTATATGGTTGTGAAACTTGGACTCTCACTTTCAGAGAGGAACATAGGTTAAGGGTGTTTGAGAATAAGGTGCATAGGAAAATATTTTGGGCCAAGAGGGATGAAGTTACAGGAGAATGGAGAAAGTTACACAACACAGAACTGCACGCATTGTACTCTTCACCCGACATAATTAGGAACATTAAATCCAAACGTTTGAGATGGGCAGAGCATGTAGCACGTATGGGCGAATCCAGAAATGCATATAGAGTGTTAGTTGGGAGGCCGGAGGGAAAAAGACCTTTAGGGAGGCAGAGATGTAGAGGGGAAGATAATATTAAAATGGATTTGAGGGAGGTGAGATATGATGATAGAGACTGGATTAATCTTGCTCAGGATAGGGACCAATGGCGGGCTTATGTGAGGGCGGCAATGAACCTCCGGGACCTTAAAAGCCAGTAAGTAAGGAAGTAAGTAAGTAAGTAAGTATGTTTTCCTCTGTTTCTATGAAACACAAACTAATTTCCTTTGCACCGTGTGATAAACAAATGTTGCTGAGATGTGAGGTGGTCACAGAAACATTGTACGATAAGGTTCATATCAAGATTTACATATTAAAATAGTAAGAAATGGTTTACGATGAGGTATGATGTTATTTATCATTTCAGAAGTATTTTTCTGTATTTAATTTTTTTGAGCATTCTTTCATAGAAGTTTATCATTGACTATTACACTTTTAGTGCGTCACACTACTCTTGACCAATAAAACGGTACGAAAGGACGTCTTTCAACCAATCATGGCTGCTTATCGCACAATTTTATCGCGTCCCTAGCATTTGTTTAATTTTATCGCGTCCCTAGCATTTGTTTATTTTTATCACTACCCTAGCATTTGTTTCTTTGTTTGCCAACATTTTAAACTGCACTGGTCTGGACATCAAAAAACAGAAAATTACAAACCACTCCAGTCGATGCACAACACTTTCAAAAATGACTCGCATTGGGATTCAAGAACAAGAATTAATAAAGATCACTGGTCATAGCTATGCATCTTCCCCGAAATCCTATTTACAAATAAATTAAGAGCACCATTCGGAAATCGTGAATAAGTTGAAGAATACACCATGTACATCAACGAGTTCCACTTCTTTTACGCACACGTCTAATATAACATCAACTGAACCACCAACCACTAAAACAATCAAATTTTAAAATTGTACTTTCAATAATTGTTCCTTTTAAAATTATTAATATTTATTTTTTAATTCAACATCGTTAATTAAAATTTTCTTGTTTATTTCATCATCCCTAATTAAAACTTTTGTAACACTTATTTATAATAGGTTATGTTACAGCTTCTGCTATATGATATTATGAATAGTCACGTATCGGAGATTGTGTAATACTAAGATTTATTGAAAATCATCTGTCAAGTGACGTTGATTACTGGGATCCGGATAATTGAAGTGGAATGCAACTTTTTAATAAAAATGAAACTGAATCAACAAAGCCTTCTTGACTAGTAACCGTCCACAGAGTTCAATGAAGATTCCATAGTTGGCACAACTACCATCTAGCGTAATGGTGCAATAATACATTTGAAGACAGTTGTATTTTCGTAAGTCAATTAATATTTTATTGTATTGGAGTACTTCGTTACTTCTAATCTTTATATACTTTCTTCTAATCGTGTAATAGTCAATTAAATCCCACTCGAGTTTTGATTTTCTCTAGGTAAATCAAAACCTCTAGTGAGATTACTGTTGACAGATCAAAGGAATGATAATATTTTACAGTAACTTTTTTTATTCGCCCTCATAAATGTAAACTTGTCACTTAGAAGAAATCACAAATTGCATACAGTCAAGTGAAAATAAGCGAACTTGAATTTAATAATTTTCTGTTAGTAAGAATGAAAATGTTTTCTTAACTAAAAATTGAGTGAATTGCAAAGTAATATTTAATTAAACACTAAAAATGCCTAATTAAAATTATTTATATTTTAAATATATTAGTTATTCATGGAAATGAGGACGACACCGCTAAAAATTCACTTTTTGCGGAAGTTGTTGATGATGATTATTATTTTTATTATTATTACAGTATTATTATTATTATTATTATTATTATTATTATTATTATTATTATTATTTCCATGGAAATAAAACAAGTCTCAGAATAATATTAATTATATGCAAGGAACTGAAACGAAAGCCTTGAAGCAGATAAGACCTAACGTTCATGAGGAAGCAGAATTGTCAATTGCTTTTATTGTGGAAATTAATCGGTGAACTAATATGAAAGAAGCGAAATATAATCTGCGGAGTTAGGTTTCTGACACCAGCATGTGGTTGTAATCTTCTCGACCATCAGGGAACACAGATATAGAAAGTTAAACATATGTAACTTAGATTAAATTTTCGACAAAAACTAAAACAAGAGAATTTCAACTTTTTCGTTGCGTCGCGATCTGCGTCGTGACGTCATGGAGTTCTGATTTCCTATTGGGCCATAATTTATGTAATGTAGCGTCGTTCTGTCGTGTCGCGTGTGTCACGTCTTTGTAAACTTCACAGGGATGTCGAACAGCGCTCTGAGCTGTGAACTGCAGAGCCTTCACTCCTCCCTTACCGTGCAACGGTTGAACACAGGCAGCAGGCAGTCCGGCCGAATGACAGTAAACAAAAGCGAAACTGCGGCGGCTGGTACTTTGATAACTTTTATACATCTTACTAATTTTTAGGAGCTCATTTTAGATTTGCACTTGAAAACTTTGATGAACGAAGAATGTAGGTCTACATGAGGATGAATGGATTTTTTTTTATTATTTTAGTAGGTTATTTTACGACGCTTTATCAACATCTTAGGTTATTTAGCGTCTGAATGAGATGAAGGTGATAATGCCGGTGAAATGAGTCCGGGGTCCAACACCGAAAGTTACCCAGCATTTGCTCATATTGGGTTGAGGAAAAACCCCGGAAAAAACCTCAACCAGGTAACTTGCCCCGACCGGGAATCGAACCCGGGCCACCTGGTTGGATGGATGGATGGATGATGATGATAATAATAATATCGTTTTATCTACTGTATCTTTCATGAATGTTGTTCGTTAGTGGCAGAAATAAATCATCATAATAATGTTGCTAATTCCTGTTTAAAATATCAACTTTATGTGTATGTGTTCAAAAACGTAAACTGTTTTGATGTATAAAATTAATTAATCTTACTATGACTTGAAATTTGTTCATAGTTTTGTTACAGATTCAAAATATCTCCTCCTCGAGTTCGATCCTTTAGTAAAATGACATCTACAAGATCTTAATGAAGATTGAAATCTGAATCGACATCCCTTATGAATATAGCTAGCTGCGCCGTATCTTTCCGGTCGGTACTTTCATCAAGAGCTAGTGCATAACAAGTAAAAGTTTTCATTCTTGCTATCAGTTGTCCGTCCAAGTTATCTCCCATTTCTGTCATGCGCTCAGAAACAATATTACGAGACAAACTTAGAGATTTGAAAATATTCAAGACATATCTCTTTTGCCTTTTCACGAGCGGAACCGGATAATTTTTCTGCTCCATAAGCTTCAGCATGCATTGAATTAAAATGCCTTTTAATATTATTATTGCTTATGTATCAAAGTTTCTTTCTACATATTAAGCAATGCGCCTTTCAACAAATGTTTATCTATCCATTCACTATTGAAACATCGTTCCATATCCATACCAGCCGCCAGAGTTGATAAACACACTGCGTACAGAACACTGCTACAGTAAGGGTAGACTAACCTCACCGCTCCAGCTCAGGTAGTAAGCGGTAGGCCTACCTAATCGTTTCATAGCTTGAGAGCGCTGTTCGACATCCCTGTTGTAAACGATGGATTAATACGGATTAATTTTACGAATGAACGACAGTAAAGTTCCGGAAATATCTAATTAAACTTTCATTACGAAGAATTCAGAGGTATTGGAAGCCGAGAGTGACATAAACGAGTTTACTTGAAGACGGAACAGAATACTTTATTGTAGAAGAGAGAAGTCATGTGGTTCTTACCTAGCAGAATCCTAAGTCTTAACTCAATTGTGGACTTCTGCCCGAAGAATCGGAGCTCGATTACCCACAGTTTTTATACTGTTTGTAATTGACAATCCCATTATGGGCTTGGTTTCATTCTTATGCTTCGGTTTCTCCTGTTAATTTCGTTAAACAGTTGATTACCCCTCGTATTCTGTATGATCGACATAGTTTAAAACAGCGTTAATTAAATAAATATTTTTACTCCTTCGTGGTTCCTTCTTATTTCCTTCATTCTTTTTTTCCCCTCTAATATGAATACATCGTATGATATACACTTTTCACTGAATTTAATAGTGAATTTAAAGATTTTGCTCTTTCTTTGTTATTTCTTTTTTAATTTCTGTCATCCTCTTATTTACTTTCTACTTTTAATCTCCCCTGATTTAATTGTTTGCTTCCCCTCTTATTGGTGTAAGAGCACTTCAGTGACCTGGCAATTTCTAAATAAAAGAACTAGACTTCGAACCTATACAGTTAGTGTGAGATTTATTATGATGGCTTTTTCATAGTAATTATTTCGATTTCCGCTGCCCTTTTCATCACATAATTTATTCCACTGTACAGCCATTATCGCATCTGTGATTATTCTCTGCAGTTTAAAAGAGAAGTTATATACAGGACTTTCATTTCAAAACTTCCCAGTCTAAATAACTTACTTACTTACTTACTGGCTTTTAAGGAACCCGGAGGTTCATTGCCGCCCTCACATAAGCCCGCCATCGGTCCCTATCCTGTGCAAGATTAGTCCATTCTCTATCATCATATCCCACCTCCCTCAAATCCATTTTAATATTATCTTCCCATCTACTTCTCGGCCTCCCCAAAGGTCTTTTCCTCCTCAGCCTCCCAACTAACATTCTATATGCATTTCTGGATTCGCCCATACATGATACATACCCTGCCCATCTCAAACTTCTGGATTTAATGTTCCTAATTATGTCAGGTGAAGAATACAATGCGTGCAGTTCTGTGTTGTGTAACTTTCTCCATTCTCCTGTAACTTCATCCCTCTTAGCCCAAAATATTTTCCTAAGCACCTTATTCTCAAACACCTTTAACTTATGTTCCTCTCTCAAAGTGAGAGTCCAAGTTTCACAACCATAAAGAACAACCGGTAAAATAACTGTTTTATAAATTCTTTCAGATTTTTTGACAGCAGACTGGATGATAAAAGCTTCTCAACCGAATAGTAACACGCATTTCCCATATTTATTCTGCGTTTAATTTCCTCCCGGGTATCATTTATATTTGTTACTGTTGCTCCAAGATATTTGAACTTCTCCACCTCTTCAAAAGATAAATTTTCAATTTTTATATTTCCATTTCGTACAATATTCTCGTCACGAAACATAATCATATACTTTGTCTTTTCGGGATTTACTTCCAAACCTATCTCCTTACTTGCTTCCAGTAAAATTCCACGTGTTTTTTCCCTAATCGTTTGTGGATTTTCTCTAACATATTCACGTCATCCGCATACACAAGCAGCTGATGTAACCCGTTCAATTCCAAACCCTGTCTGTTATCCTGGACTTTCCTAATGACATACTCTAGAGCAAAGTTAAAAAGTTAAGGTGATAGTGCATCTCCTTGCTTTAGCCCACAGTGAATTGGAAACGCATCTGACAGAAACTGACCTATACGAACTCTGCTGTACGTTTCACTAAGACACATTTTAATTAATCGAACTAGTTTCTTTGGAATACCAAATTCAATAAGAATATCATATAAAACTTCTCTCTTAACCGAGTCATATGCCTTTTTGAAATCTATGAATAACTGATGCACTGTACCCTTATACTCCCATTTTTTCTCCATTATCTGTCGAATTCAAAAATATCTGGTCAATAGTTGAACTATTACGCCTA
>JAJSOF020000037.1:17118825-17176793 GCA_025594305.2 Periplaneta americana | reverse complement strand
TGCAAACTGGTCACTCCACCTACAAGTCTGACAATTCTTCGTAATTGAAAGACTCAGAAACATCTTCACTCATACAATCTTTCTTTAGTGCGTGACGTCACGTTACCATGGAAACCAAGTGCTGTATGAGAATGGGAATCCAAATAATTTCACCTCTACAGTATTGTAAGTTCCAATAGACACCGATCGGCGCTCGTAACAGTTGACATTATTCTATTCAGCGGACGGTTACAGGTACTATTTATACAACTGAACACTGTTGGTAACGACTGAAAAGAATACTTTTTTTATTTTAGAAATACGGTACCGGTAATAACTAGAATTAATTATTAATACGAGATAAAATTGTGTTTTACACATAAATATGTGAAGTAGCACTTCACCTACTTCACCTGAATAACCGCCCCTGTTCGTTTGAACTCATGCTTATCATCACGGTAAGTTAGTCCTCAGCATTTGGATGGTTGAAAGCCATTCCTTTGACTTCGAAACACAACTATCTGCTGAAGAAAAATTTAAAGGCATCATTTTCTTTGTTAAAGAAAAATTTGCACTATTTCAAAAACATGTTATTTTCTGTCTGTAGAAAAAACACCTAATATAACATTGACAACTATCAGCCTTTTTATTCCACTATGTTAATATGAAGGTGTATTACGTTTTTGTTTTACATAATTTTTCATTTCATATATTGTTGCATTGAATAACAAACCACATTTTCAAATTTTCAAAGGAGAATGATTGCCTGTTGCTAGAAAACACAGCTTTACATCTAGAAAAACTTTGTTCCAGTTCTGCAGAAACAATGACGACATATTTGAAATACTTTACACAAGTATTATTTATCTCAAAATCTGTATAATTATTATAAATTTCGTCATTTCAAATTGTCAGATATTTTACATAGAGCTAAATATCCATAATGTTTAGCCTATCCAATATTTTTTCCATCTTGTTTGCTATATTTTTTCCTATTTCGTGTTCCAACTATTCAGTTCGTCACAATATCATTGACTACATGCTATTTTATGTCTATAGAAAATACACCTAATATGACATTGACAAATATCAGCCTTATTACTTCGCTATGTTAAAATGATAGTGTATTACGTTTTTGTTTTACATAATTTTTCATTTCATTTATTGTTGCAGTGAATAACAAACCACATTTTCAAATGTTCAAAGGCGAATGATTGCCTGTTGCTAGAAAACACAGCCTTACATCTAGAGAAACTTCGTTCCACTTTTGCAGAAACAATGGGGAGATATTTTAAATATTTTACACAAGCATTATTTATCTCAAAATTTGTATCATTATTACAAATTTTCTCATTTGAAATTAAGTCACAAATTTCGTCCTCGGCATCTTGCTATTATTCTTCTTTACAGGACGTTGAATGTGCCTGTTACGAATAGCAGTATTCGGTCGTAATGTAACCGATCAACTAAATATATTATTTTAATGTACCGAAGTACATATGATATTTCCATGCAGATATTCTGCGTCATCATACGATGAAAGAGTACTGGAACGGAGAAAAATTCTCTCCGGCGCCGGGATTTGAACCCGGGTTTTCAGCTCTACGTGCTGATGCTTTATCCACTAAGCATGGAAATATCATATGTACTTCGGTACATTAAAATAATATATATGATATGCGTAAATCACTTAGTGATTTAAGACGGCGCTTATTCCGTCGGATCTCGGCCAACTAGTCACTCATATCGAGTGCACCTCAGCACATGTGTGGACTTCGGTCCTGCGTTCATAGACATCTATGACGTAGTGCAGAGGGCGGCCACTAGAGGGAACCCAAGAGTTGGAGCTTAATCTGAGACGATTCTAACCGGCGTCGGGGTTGTATCCGGTGTGGCTTAGTGGATAAAGCATCAGCACGTAGAGCTGAAAACCCGGGTTCAAATCCCGGCGCCGGAGAGAATTTTTCTCCGTTCCAATACTCTTTCATCGTACGATCAACTAAAGTTCACTGCTGAACGAAACATACTGAAATCCCCCACTCCAACGCAATTACGTACCGGTACCTAAAGCACAATGTAACGGCATACAATTCTGAGCCCTAGTTATTACATATTGCTTTGTTGCTATCTCTAGTTCATCCTTTAACTTCCTTCCTTATTCTCCTCGTGCCCTTTAGGATTAGGTCTTCGACCTGTACCGCCTTTTCTTCAGCAGCTGTCTATTTTTCCCCACGTTTTCCGATGTTTCTTCTATCTTTTGGTCTGTAATTCTCGTTTCAGGCGGTTTTGGTCTCTCTTCAACTTCAATTGAAGGTCACGTTGGAAACAATGATCCTTCGTCTGTTGATCGCTGTTTACTTTATTGGAATATGTTATGTGGTTTAGAAATTATAGGCACGACAAAACTCACCTAAAAATGAATCGGTCGACTTTATGGGATAGCACCTTAGTACTGCACAGAACTTATACTGTAGACGTATTCACGTCAAAATAATATTCAGAGTTGGAGTGCTTAATAAATTTTCATGCGTTCCCTCTTTTCGCAGCACTGTATATTTTGTATGAAGTGTACAATATTCATTTCAGTCCACAAGTCCGATGTTTAGGCTACACATATTCTTGAAATAATATTAAAATTGCTGTAAATAAAACATTATCAAAGGATCTAAACTCTAGCTGTTATGTACGCCTGTATACTTTAGTACCGGTACTATGAGCCGATTTTCATTTTTAATAAAGGATTTTAGGATTAGCCGATACACAGCCTGCCTTCAGCTGCACATATTTCGTCGAGTAGACAGAATGTAAAAATATTTCATCAACTTTGTGTGCTTATGAGTGCGATCGATATTCACAGCACACACTAGTTTTAACAGCTGCGTTATGCTGAACACAGTATTTAGCAAGCGACGTGAAAAACTTTGTTAACGGACAGTGACGATAATCAATGTATTAAGTACGTCACTTGTGAACAATTTGCTCAACCATTAAATCGAACAGCACAGCCACAATGTACTTCGAGGTTCGTATTTGAGAGAACTAGGGTTCCATTCCCCTGAAGTCGGTAGTCATTCAATTGCTCTATAATATTTTCAATGTATCGTATGCCATATGTAGATGAAATTATTGGGGATCATCAGTGTGGTTTTAGGCGTAATAGTTCAACTATTGACCAGATATTTTGAATTCGACAGATAATGGAGAAAAAAATGGGAGTATAAGGGTACAGTGCATCAGTTATTCATAGATTTCAAAAAGGCATATGACTCGGTTAAGAGAGAAGTTTTATATGATATTCTTATTGAATTTGGTATTCCAAAGAAACTAGTTCGATTAATTAAAATGTGTCTCAGTGAAACGTACAGCAGAGTTCGTATAGGTCAGTTTCTGT
The DNA here is from genome assembly GCA_025594305.2 of Periplaneta americana. Classification (NCBI taxonomy): domain Eukaryota; kingdom Metazoa; phylum Arthropoda; class Insecta; order Blattodea; family Blattidae; genus Periplaneta; species Periplaneta americana. The sequence continues at coordinate 17,173,423 of JAJSOF020000037.1, read as the reverse complement.
CAGATGCGTTTCCAATTCACTGTGGGCTAAAGCAAGGAGATGCACTATCACCTTAACTTTTTAACTTTGCTCTAGAGTATGCCATTAGGAAAGTCCAGGATAACAGACAGGGTTTGGAATTGAACGGGTTACATCAGCTGCTTGTGTATGCGGATGATGTGATTATGTTAGGAGAAAGTCCACAAACGATTAGGGAAAACACGGGAATTTTACTGGAAGCAAGTAAGGAGATAGGTTTGGAAGTAAATCCCGAAAAGACAAAGTATATGATTATGTTTCGTGACGAGAATATTGTACAAAATGGAAATATAAAAATTGAAAATTTATCCTTCGAAGAGGTGGAGAAGTTCAAATATCTTGGAGCAACAGTAACAAATATAAATTATACCCGGAGGAAATTAAACGCAGAATAAATATGGGAAATGCGTGTTACTATTCGATTGAGAAGCTTTTATCATCAGTCTGCTGTCAAAAAATCTGAAAGTTAAATTTATAAAACAGTTATTTTACCGGTTGTTCTTTATGGTTGTGAAACTTGGACTCTCACTTTGAGAGAGGAACATAGGTTAAAGGTGTTTGAGAATAAGGTGCTTAGGAAAATATTTGGGGCTAAGAGGGATGAAGTTACAGGAGAATGGAGAAAGTTACACAACATAAAACTGCACGCATTGTATTCTTCACCTGACATAATTAGGAAAATTAAATCCAGAAGTTTGAGATGGGCAGGGCATGTAGCACGTATGGGCAAATCCAGAAATGCATATAGAATGTTAGTTGGGAGGCCGGAGGGAAAAAGACCTTGGGGAGGCCGAGAAGTAGATGGGAAGATAATATTAAAATGGATTTGAGGGAGGTGGGATATGATAATAGAGAATGGATTAATCTTGCTCAGGATAGGAACAGATGGCGGGCTTATGTGAGGGCGGCAATGAACCTCCGGGTTCCTTAAAAGCCAGTAAGTAAGTAAGTTATTTAGACTGGGAAGTTTTGAAATTAAAGTCCTGTATATAACTTCTCTTTTAAACTGCAGAGAATAATCACAGTTGCGATAATGGCTGTACAGTGGAATAAATTATGTAATGAAAAAGGCAGCGGAAATCGAAATAATTACTATGAAAAAGCCATCATAATAAATCTCACACTAACTGTATAGGTTCGAAGTCTAGTTCTTTTATTTAGAAATTGCCAGGTTACTGAAGTGCTCTTACACCAATAAGAGGGGAAGCAAACAATTAAATCAGGGAGATTAAAAGTAGAAAGTAAAAAGAGGATGACAGAAATTAAAAAAGAAATAACAAAGAAAGAGCAAAATCTTTAAATTCACTATTAAATTCAGTGAAAAGAGTATACCATACGATGTATTCATAAATTGTTGGAGGGGAAAAAAAAGAATGAAGGAAATAAGAAGGAACCACGAAGGAGTAAAAATATTTATTTAATTAACGCTGTTTTAAACTATATCGATCATACAGAATACGAGGGGTAATCAACTGTTTAACGAAATTAACAGAAGAAACCGAAGCATAAGAATGAAACCAAGCCCATAATGGGATTGTCAATTACAAACCGTATAAAAACTGTGGGTAATCGAGCTCCGATTCTTCGGGCAGAAGTCCACAATTGAGTTAAGACTTAGGATTCTGCTAGGTAAGAACCACATGACTTCCCTCTTCTACAATAAAGTATTCTGTTCCGCCTTCAAGTAAACTCGTTTATGTTGCTCTCGGCTTCCAATACCTGTGAATTCTTCGTAATGAAAGTTTAATTAGATATTTCCGGAACTTTACTGTCGTTCATTCGTAAAATTAATCCGTATTAATCCATCGTTTACAACAGGGATGTCGAACAGCGCTCTGAAGCTATGAAACGATTAGGTAGGCCTACTGCTTACTACCTGAGCTGGAGCGGTGAGGTTAGTCTACCCTTACTGTAGCAGTGTTCTGTACGCAGTGTGTTTATCAACTCTGGCGGCTGGTATGGATATGGAACGATGTTTCAATAGTGAATGGATAGATAAACATTTGTTGAAAGGCGCATTGCTTAATATGTAGAAAGAAACTTTGATACATAAGCAATAATAATATTAAAAGGCATTTTAATTCAATGCATGCTGAAGCTTATGGAGCAGAAAAATTATCCGGTTCCGCTCGTGAAAAGGCAAAAGAGATATGTCTTGAATATTTTTAAATCTCTAAGTTTGTCTCGTAATATTGTTGCTGAGCCCATGACAGAAATGACAGATAACTTGGACGAACAACTGATAGCAAGAATGAAAACTTTTACTTGTTATGCACTAGCTCTTGATGAAAGTACCGACCGCAAAGATACGGCGCAGATAGCTATATTCATAAGGGATGTCGATTCAGATTTCAATGTTCATTAAGATCTTGTAGATGTCATTTTACTAAAGGATCGAACTCGAGGAGGAGATATTTTTGAATCTGTAACAAAAACTATGAACAAATTTCAAGTCATAGTAAGATTAATTAATTTTATACATCAAAACAGTTTACGTTTTTGAACACATACACATAAAGTTGATATTTTAAACAGGAATTAGCAACATTATTATGATGATTTATTTCTGCCAGTAACGAACAACATTCATGAATGATACAGTAGATAAAACGATATTATTATTATCATCATCATCCATCCATCCATCCATCCATCCATCCATCCATCCAACCAGGTGGCCCGGGTTCGATTCCCGGTCGGGGAAAGTTACCTGCTTGAGGTTTTTTCCGGGTTTTTCCTCAACCCAATATGAGCAAATGCTAGGTAACTTTCGGTGTTGGACCCCGGACTCATTTCACCGGCATTATCACCTTCATCTCATTCAGACACTAAATAACTTAAGATGTTGATAAAGCGTCGTAAAATAACCTACTAAAATAATAAAAAAAATCCATCCATCCATCCATCCATTCATCCTCATGTAGGCCTACATTCTTCGTTCATCAAAGTTTTCAAGTGCAAATCTAAAATGAGCTTCTAAAAATAAGTAAGATGTATAAACGTTATCCAAGTACCAGCCGCCACATTAATAGTTTCGCTTTTGTTTACGATCATTCGGCCGGTCTGCCTGCTATCTGTGTTCAACCGTTGCACGGCAAGGGAGGAGTGAAGGCTCTGCAGCTCACAGCTCAGAGCGCTGTTCGACATCCCTGTAAAGTTTACAAAGACGTGACACACGCGACACGACAGAACGACGCTACATTACATAAATTATGGCCCAATAGGAAATCAGAACTCCATGACGTCACGACGCAGATCGCGACGCGACGAAAAAGTTGAAATTCTCTTGTTTTAGTTTTTGTCGAAAATTTAATCTCAGTTACATATGTTTAACTTTCTATATCTGTGTTCCCTGATGGTCGAGAAGATTACAACCACATGCTGGTGTCAGAAACCTAACTCCGCAGATTATATTTCGCTTCTTTCATATTAGTTCACCGAATAATTTCCACAATAAAAACAAATTGACAATTCTGCATCCTCAGAAACATTAAGTCTTATCTGCTTCGAAGATTTCGTTTCAGTTCCTTGCATATAATTAATATTATTCTGACACTTGTTTAATTTCCATGGAAATAATAATAATAATAATAATAATAATAATAATAATAATAATAATAATCATCATCATCATCATCATCAACTTCTGCAAGGACTGAATTTTTTTAGCGGTATCGTCCTAATTTCCATGAATAACTAACATATTTAAAATATAAACAATTTTAATTAGGCATTTTTAGTGTTTAATTAAATATTACTTTACAATTCACTCAATTTTTCCGCTAAGAAAGCATTTTTATTCTTACTGACTCGAAATCGAAATCGAAATCGAAAAATCGAAGGAGAATTGGGAGGAAAATTTAAAAGGTACGCAAAACGCGTCCTTGCAAGGGGTTGGGGCTGTACAAAACTAAATATGTGAGCTCCAAGCCTGTTGGCCACTAGTCTCACTCCGGGTTACGCTGCTCCCCTGAAGGAGCTCTAGAAAATTTTGAAGGGAAGCCGAAATTGGACGTAACCTCTTAGGTACCACATACGCGAGGGGCTGAGATTGATCAATTGATCACGGAACGGGCGAGGAGGAGTTGGCTGGTGTTTGCCGTCAGGATGTCAAGACGCCGTCATCTGTTGTTCGATGACAAAGCAGGTGAAGGCCGTCGGAAGAAGCGCCGTGAAATCTAAGCTGCAATTTGAGATATCCTTGTCCTTTCAATTTGCGACTTATTGAGTGATCTTACTGACTTATTTACAAATGGCTTTTAAGGAACCTGCAGGTTCATTGCCGCCCTCACATAAGACCGTCATCGGTCCCTATCCTGTGCTAGATTAATCCAGTCTCTATCATCACATCCCACCTCCCTCAATCCATTTTAATATTATCCTCCCATCTACGTCTCGCCTTCCCAAAGGTCTTTTCCCTCCGGCCTCCCAACTAACACTCTATAAGCTTATGTATTTGAAGACCTCCCTCAAAGAACGTTGTATATCAACGGCTCTTGCACATGATATACAACGTTCTTTGAGGGAGGTCTTCATTTCTGAATTCGCCCATACGTGTTACATGCCTGTCCATCTCAAACGTCTGGATTTAATGTTCCTAATTATGTCAGGTGAAGAATACAATACATGCAGTTCTGTGTTGTGTAAATTTCTCCATTCTACTGTAACTTCATCCCTTTTAGCCCCAAATATTTTTCTAAGAACATTATTCTCAAACATCCTTAATCTCTGTTCCTCTTTCAAACTGAGGGTCCAAGTTTCACAACCATACAGACCAGCCGGTAATAAAACTGTTTTATAAATTCTAACTTTCAGATTTTTGACAGCAGACTAGATGACAAAAACTTCTCAACTGAATAATAACATAATATTCTTACTAAAAGAAACTATGAAATTCAAGATCGCTTATTATTTTCACTTGACTGTATGGAATTTGTGATCTCTTCTAAATGATAAATTTACATTAATGGGAGCGAATAAAAATTGTTAATGTAAAACATTATCTTTGCTTTGATTTGCCATTCTAAAATACTTCGCATTGTTCAATAGTTTTGCCAATAATAATAATAATAATAATAATAATAATAATAATAATAATAATAATAATAATAATAATAGGAGATAAACTTCTATGAAAGAATGCTCAAAAAATTAAATACAGAAAAATACTTCTGAAATGATAAATAAGATTATACTTTATCGTAAACCATTTCTTATTATTTTAGTATGTAAACCTTGATATGAACCTAGTCGTACAATATCTCATCATTGATTTATAGTTAGTAATGGCCTATATTGTTATTTCATATTACCTATACTAGAGCAAAGAACATCTATGTTTCAAATTTCTAGTTCACTTTAAAGTATCAGGTTATTCAAAAGTAATTTCAAATTTTAAAAGCTATAACAAAAACAACAATTTTATTAAGGTAAAAGAACGAAAACACCAAGTAATGTGCTAGGAAAATTTTGAGGTCTATTTTACAACAATATTTTGTTCATCACTCCGTGTCCATAGTTACCATACTGCTGAACAAAATATTATGATGAATGATTTTAAAACTACAAGAAGTTTGGGCCACCGGCGTAGCTCAACAGGCAGTGACGCTTGCCTGTTGATCCGGAGATGAGCTGGAGCGTGAGTTCGATTCCCGCTTCAGTTGATTACTTCGGTGGGTTTTTCCGAGGTTTTCCACACTATAAGGCAACTGTCAGGTAATATATGGCGAATCCTCGGCCTCATCTCGTCAAATGACATTTCGCTATCATCAAAGCCATCCTAGTAATTGATACAGCATCGTTAAATAACAACTAAAAAAAGTTTGAAGTTCTAAACCACAAATCTATCATTAAGTCTTAGTTCACAGTTCTTATGAAAGCAGTAGGAGCCTTGTTCAAGGTTAAAGAAAATTCATAATACGTAATAATTTAAAAGAAGATTCATGTTCCATTCACAAATTATGGGGATTAAATGAGACTATTTGAGTAAAATGGTTGTGTTGCTGATAAGAAGAAATCTGGAAGACCAAAGGTAAGCAATGACGTCGTTGCTGTTAAGAGGCTTCAGACAACTAATGGAATAAATACAAATAATTATCACGTAATTAGTAGGAGCGCCAGTCAGATGTCTCAGCATCTTCAAATAAGCTATGGCGTATTTTACAGAAGTTTAAAAAAGAACATATATCGTAGTTTGTACTAAAATCGCTGTTTGCACGCAAAGAAAATTACAAGCAGGTAAGATAATATGATTTTACCTTATTTTTGCCAGCAGAGATTCAGATTAATGTTTACGCAAGATGGCGCACCGCCCTATATCCAAATCCCTACAAAACAATTGAAGGGTTTAGTGCCATAGTGGGCCAAGCGCCATTTATTAAAAACGGAGAAACAAGGGTTAAAGTTAAGTGAATACCATAGTTCAATGAAGATTGACATATCACTGAGTTTTAATGTGTATGCTTTATTTTACTTGCTATATGTTTCCATTGAATTATGGTAATAACTTCATTTTAACCCTTGTTTTCTACGGTTTTAGTAAATGGTGCTTGGCCCACTTTGGTTCTGAACCCTTCAACTGGGCCCAAATATTTGGCGATCGTGCCATCAGCAGGCACTTTCCAACAACCCGATCTCCACGATTATAGGACGTCCGACAGCCCTACAATAATTGAAGGATGCAATTTCGCAAGACATTACGAATATTCCGAGACATATTGAAGTATTATTGTTATCGAAGAAGAGAACGGTGGACATATTTACAATGTTTTGAATTTGCAACATGAACTCCAATGTTTACCTTTTTCTTTTAGTAGGTTATTTTACGACTCTTTATCAATATCTTAGGTTATTTAGCGTCTGAATGAGATTAAGGTGATAACGCCGGTGAAATTAGTCCGAAGTCCAGCACCGATAGTTACCCAGCATTTGCTGATATTGGGTTGAGGGAAAGCCCCAGAAAAACTTCAACCAGGTAACTTGCCCCGACCGGGAATCGAACCCGGGCCATCTAGTTTCGCGGCCAGACGCGCTAACCGCCAATGTTTATCTATCGCCATGATATTTTCGTTTTCTTCCCCACCTCAAATGTAACTTGGAGAAATTAGCACAGAGGTAGTTCTGGTGATTTTGGAAGTGAAAATAGTGGCATTTGAAAGGATTTTTTTGTGGAGATGGATATTTAAGTATTTTATAGCGACATATTTTTTTAACAGTATTGTTCAAAAAATTAGCAAATTACATTTGAAACAAGAAAGCCGTCATAATGGAGGTTTAGGCTCTATGTAGGTGGTTTCTACTGAAAAATTATACAAAGGAATATAAAACGAACGATACGATGTTATGTGAAATACACACAGTTTGCATTAATGGAATGTGCTAAAAATAGTAAAACAAATCAAATAATAATGAAATAAACACACAGTTTTCGTAATATGACTTCGTTTGTATGTCAGCCATTGCAGTAGCGTATCACAGACCAGTACTGACAACGTCATTAAACAAATTATCATTAGTCTTTTCCAGCGCTTGAAAATCCCTGAACTCATTCCCTGTCATTCGCATCTTGTCTTAGCCGGGATAGAGGTTTTGACGCCTTCTTAGCTAAACTATTCTAATCTAGCCTAACATGAGCTTTCAGTAAATCTTTACAAAGAAAGGCGGACAGCAAAAAAAAAAAAAAAAAAAAAAAAAGGTCAAATTTTTACACAATTTTTACTATATGCAAGGCATACTATAAACTTCCTTAACCTTATCTGTTATTGATACGTATATGCAAGGCATACCAAAAGCCTCACTTAACCAACTTGTCATAGACCCGTATATGCAAGGAATAGCCTACCAAAACCTTAACTAACCTAATCTGTCAAAAGTTCGTATATGCAAGGCATAGAAAAAGCCTGAATTAACCTAACCTAATCTGTCACAAATTCCCACACCTCTGCGCCGGCTTCCACAGCAACTTTCGACACTTATTTTGGTGTGAAATTGGCGTCGGCACATTTTTAAGATATATATGATGCGACTAGAAGCCAAGGATGTAAATACATATTTTGTACCTTAAGAGTACTGGGTAGAGTTGGTTGCAGTGTTTTCGCTTGTAAAAGGAATATATAAAACTAGTGGCTTGTGCAGCAAATGCTGCTGCAAACTAAGTTCGTTAGACGTTCAAACAAAAATTTTTCAGATTTATTTTCAATGAAGAATACTTGTCTTTTTAATAGTTATTTGCTTCCATAATAATGAAACATACTCCCTCTGAATGGATTTTTTTAGGCCAAATACTTTCTCTCGAACCTATCCAACTTCAGTTTTTGAGTTTCAACGCGAAAAGGCAAGTATCAATGTCAGGATGATAGCAGTAGCTATTTCAGGTCATTGTGGATTGTAGGCGAAAGTTAAAAAAATGTCAGGTTTGCTAAGCTTTCGAACAATAGCATTTTCGTATAGCTGCTGCATGTAGAACTTGAAATATAGAGCGTAAAATCATTTTATTCTACTAAGAGATCTTGCTGAAATGATCTGGAGACTACAAAATTTTCTAGGCCTCTTATTTTATCAGTAAGTAATAACTTTTGATCTTTCCTTAGGAACTGTCATTTTTGCGCTCTCTCGAGCCAATACTGAAGACAATGACACATATCAATATCTACACTACACCGCCATTAAGTATATGAAAATGACCCAACCCCACTGGTTTAATAAGTATAAAAATATTTGATTTTTTAATAACAATATTATTATCTTATTTAAGTGTTGTAGTTATATATAGCAGCCACTCAGTAAATTATAGAAATGAAGATCTAAATTAAGATATTCTCTACATTTACTTACGTAACCTCAAAACGTTTCACTTTCATGTCATCAATATAGCATCAATATTATGTAGAATTAATGAAAAATAGATGCATCATGATATTAACTATAATAATATTTAATTTCTAATGATAATAATGTCATCAAACCACCTCAAGTTTCGTAGATTTGAAAATCCAATACACAGCTGTACTCAGAAAATTATACACTGCAGAATCAGTTTTTAATAACAAATTGAATTGAGCTCTAAATATGTCGGCAATCCTGCAGGTCATGGCCTTCGTGTAATAGCCTATTGTTTATTGTAGTGTGTGTTTTGTTCTGAAATTCAATCAAGTCGGCCGTGATTCGATAAAATTAGTTCTCAAAACTGACAACAGATGGATTTTGGAAAATAGGAAAATTATGTAGGAAAATTGACATTTCACTGAAAACTACTACTTTTCCGAAAAACTTTGGGTTCCAAGCTTCAAAATGAGGGGCCATTTATTAAAATCCGTTCAGCCGTTTTCCCGTAATTTCCATTACCAGTTGAAATTATATATATATATAGATATTGTTTTCCTCTGTTTCTATTAAACACAGGCTAACGTCCTTCGCACTGTGCGACAAAGAGATGTTATCGAGTTGTGAGGTGGCCACAGAAACAAATTATCTTTCATTGTTTTAATACAGGAATGACAGAAAAAATGTATTTCAAAATAATAATTTTATTGTTTTAAACACAGGAACCATTTACTCAAAAACTACTTAAGATAAAAGGCTGAAATTGTGTATGCTAATGATAACTAATGTATATAATTCTTCAAAATGAATAGACTATTATTTTAAAATATTTAATTGGAGTATGAAAATGTGGAGAGACATGTCACATTGTGCTTGTGTAATTGAAAAGTACTATTTTTACTCCACTCATTTCCTCAAATAATATGTTTCTGATATGGAGGGATAGTTTCTCATACGAGATTAAAACTTTTTGTAATAGGTGTTCCTACTGTTGACAATTGCAAAACTTTTTTTTCAAGACTTTTCTTTCCGCCATGCCTATATTTAAACAATGGAAGATAATTTGTTTCTGTGACCACTTCACACCTCACCAACTTTGTTTATCATACGATGCAAAGGATGCAACATTTTTTAAGATTTATATTTACTTTATTTTGATTTTGTTGTTCCTATACATTTTTATATTTTTAATGTTTCTTGTATTTATATCATTATATCGTATTCGTCATCTTAACTTTGTAAATATATATATATATATATATATATATATATATATAGCCACAGGCGTGGCTCAGTCGGTTAAGGCGCTTGCCTGTCGGTCTGAAGTTGCGTTCGGGCGCGAGTTTGATCCCCGCTTGGGCTGATTACCTGCTTGCGTTTTTTCCAACTGTAATGTGAATGCCAGGTAATCTATGGCGAATCCTCGGCCTCATCTCACCAAATATAATCTCGCTATCACCAATCTCATCGACGCTAAATAACTTAGTAGTTGATACAGCGTCGTTAAATAACCAACTAAAATAAAATTTAAAAAAACATATAGGTAATTTTTGTATTTAATTATTAATATCTTAGTTATAAGTGAACATTGTAATTGGTTGCCCTGTTATGTTCACATCTTAAAATAAAATTAAAAAAAAAATTAATCTGCATTTGATAGAAACAGAGGAAAAAAATATTTTGTATGTATGTATTGCGAGTAATTTTACGGCTGTCGCCGTCTCCCGCTTCTCACCTTCCAGGTACTCCGGTTTTGCCAATCGCCCATTTGTAGACCCCTGCAGACCATATCCTCCTGAACCTCCTTGCTCCATTTTTTTCATTGGCCTTCCTCTTCTCTTTTTTTCCGGAGGAGTCAGTTGAAGACCTTATTAGGCCAGCGGTCGGCTGACATTCTCTGGAGATGCCCATACCATATCAGGCGTTTAGTTTCCACTGATTGTAAGATATCTCCTGATACTTGCATTATATTACGGACATCCTGATTCCTAATGTGGTCCATCCTCGAAATTTGACAACTACGGCGCCAGTAATCCATTTCTAAAGCCAACAATTTCTCTCATTTCCCAAAAAAAAAAAAAAATATATATATATATATATTCATATTTATAAGCGAAAATACCCGAACAGCTCTACCGAGTACCCTTAACGTGATAACGTAATAGTACCTACAGAAATATCCTAAGCTAACCTAACTTAAGGAACAAACGTAAAATATTCCAGCGTACACTAGCGTGAAACTTTAGCAATATCACGCTAAGTTATGTTGGTAAGACTGAAGAAACAGTTGGAAAACAATTGAAGGTGTATTAGAGGAGGACGAATGGAACTACAATTTCGCCAGTAACTTCTATAAAGCTTTAGAATTTAAATGGACTTTCGAATGAACTTGTATTTGTTTTTCACATTCGTCCTTAATATAGATTACCCTTCCATTCGATAATTTAGCATTTCCGACTAGATCCTTTGTTTTTCGTTACTTCTTGTTTTAGAGTTACTGTTCTACTAAAGCAGTGAATCAAATGATTAATGGTTAACACGCTGTGCGACTGTGATGTAATTTCAATGGATATGTTGTGTCCTAGGAGTCTGAAGAAACGGCCACTGAACCGGGCCTGTAATTACAGAGAACGGACAAGCTCCAACTTGAAATGTGCAATTTACCCGGATGGATTAAGGTGATATGAGAGTAGCCTACATTATTTAAGGCTAGCGGCTTCAACACCACAATTAAATGCAAGTTCCTCACCACGACTCAGCATAAGCAGCTCGCTTCAATTGCATTACCCTAATTACTAATAGCTACATGGGTGTGTGCGGCAGGTTTTGTCTTGCTTCCGATCTTATCAAGTTTCGCCAGTAACACAATTTTATCTCATGTTTATTGACGCATTACTCTTAATTGGGCAATATTTTAGTTTTTACTGAATATAAATAACATTATTGTAGGGCAAACTCTGTTAATTTCATTATATTTATTTTTAAATTTGCCACGAAATTATACCAGCGTCAAATCCAATTTCGTTGGTATAGTATAAATGGTAGAAGATGTACTACAGAGTGATTTATACAGAACTAATACATTTCTTTCAAAACGAATGATGCTAGCCACAATTTGTTATACCTCAATTGTAGAGTATCTTTGGGAGATGACTAACCTCTATAGCAAATGTTGAAAATTCTTTATTTATTCGGCTGGAAATTCAAAATGTTTATTGAAAAATACTATCAAGGTATGTAGACATGGACGAAACCTTTCATTACCAAATGAGATAAAGAGACCTATTAAAATGCAAATATATTTAGTTGTACATACATTAAAGTTGAGAAAGAACAACTCGGTAATTCCGCAACAGTGCGGATAAATCCGCAATAGGACTTGGCTAATTCCGCAGTAGTAAATAATTATGAAATACATTATGAAAGTAACATAAAAGAAACATTTTGTCCACACCTGTACAGCAACGGTTAGCGCGTCTAGCCGCGAAACGAGGTAGCCCGGGTTCGATCCCCAGTTGGGGCAAGTTACCTTGTTGAGGTTTTTTCCGGGGTTTTTCCTCAACCCAATATGAGCAAATGCTGGGTAACTTTCGGTGTTGGACCCCGGGCTCATTTCACCGGCATTATCACCATCTCATTCAGACGCTAAATAACCTGAGATGTTGATAAAGCGTCGCAAAATAACCTACTAAAATAAAATAAAAACAATTTATTTGTAACAATGCTCACTTTCTTCACAGCTCTGTAGCAAAACACGAAAAACAGTCAACTTTCGATGTTTTACTGTATTGCCGATAGAGGTGTCGACCAATATCCTTGATTTTTTTCTATAGCACTGCAGAGGACATGCCTCCTGTTGACAGCCTCTAAAGATTTACGTTCACGCTATTGTAAAGCCGCAGTAATAGTACATTATGCAACGAGCCTATAATGGTAGTAATTAAGACGCGAGTATGTTTATGAAATGAGCGCAAGTGAGTTTCATAATTTTCATACGAGCGTCTTAATTACCATTATAGGCAAGTTTCATACGACTTTTTATGCTCGACCATATTTCTAACTTGAAATTATTCATAAGTATTCATGTTATTCTTATCTGAATGGGGAACGGAACTGACCTTGTGCAATATCTCGTAAATTGTGAGATGTGCGCAGATGCGAAAGTATTGATTTTTTCCGAGAAACAAATGTCGACATTGACCTTGATATAATGTAGAGAGTAAAATAAACATTAATCTTGATATAACCTTGAAATTGATTTAGACATTGAAAAACTAGATGAAAAATTGAATTTATTTGAATATTATTTACAATTAACGCTAATTATTACAGTAACAGAACATAACCTTCTAAGACAGTATTGGATTTCCAGCCTCCGTGACGTTTCGCTAGTTGTTTTTCGATTGATATCCGAAAATAATCGATACTTGCGCTTTCATATTGCTACAATGGTGTTTTCTGATTGGTGGAACACCTGAACTTTAATGAATAGGTATACTTTAATGAGGCCCATTAAAGGGCTGCTACCAGGTGTATAATTACTACATTTCGGCATGGTCGATCATAAAATCATATATGCACTACTGCGGAATTAGCCAAGTTTCCCCTACTTCTAGCTTTCTTCCTGTTTTTTTAAATCAATCTTCACCCTATTATTCCGTTACACATGCCACTCTAATTGCGCTAAATTGATGTGATGTCACATCTAGCATATGCGGAGGCACATGCCACACGAGCTGATGGACGTTAAGACGATAATGTAGCGATTACATCTGAATGCCTATATAGTGCGCACACGCTCGTTCCGAGGATGGATTTTACGATAGTCATTGTGATTTCATTGAAAGAGCAAATAGCATAACGATCGTCTTCCCAGTAGCAGCTATCCCAGAAGTAGTTACTGCGTTACGAACGCCATGTCTCCTCATTAATGGTCACGGGAGCCGCGGCTGACTTCTCCCTCTTCCCTGCACGCTGGTGGAGGCCGAAGCATTGCGGTGAAGTATATATATCCCCAGTAACGCAATTTTGCTCTCATCTTGTATGCATGTAATCATGGTCCTCCCCCCATATTCGAGCCCTTTTATAAACTCAACGTGTGAAGAATGACAACGCTGAAATAAGGCGAGCTTGGAGATGCATGTAAGAGCGAAGGATATCACAACAACAAAGACGAAATTCGCATAATCTACGGGAAATTAGACAAATTACAACGGTAATAAACATAGACACAACATCTAGCTCAGTAAATTCTGTTCCTACATTCCATATACGATTTCCTGGTCTTTCATAAGTCAAAAAGTGAATATCTATCTCACTGCGACAACACTGAACACAAAACAATCTTCTTCTGTCCATTACAGGCTAATACATTTAAGGAAAGGTTGAGAAGATTAGACTGAATATGTAAGTGTAGGTTCAGTGTAATTATCTAAGTTGTGTCATGTAATTAACTAAGTTGACACGTAATTAAGATGATATGGGTGCGAGGACACAGTGGAACAGCAGGAAATGAAAGAGCTGATGAATTGGCAAAGAGTGCTGCAGTTTCGAACTCAAATTTGAGCTATAGTCTGTGTCCTTATTCATATGCACATAATGAACAGGTGGAACAACCAGTGGCTATGCAGTACAAAGAGTTCAGTTACGAGAGAAATCTTCTTTCCTTGCGTCGACACCCGCTTAAATAGCAAACAAATTATACCAGATTTTATGGTAACACAATTTTTATCGGGTCATGGGAAATTTGGGTCTTATCTAGAACGACTTAAATTACATAAGGACAATGGCTATTTATGTATCTGTGAGGAAGAGCAAACTGTGGATCACCTTTTGTTTCATTGTCCAGTGTCCGAAAAGAAAAGATTTATTTTGGTCGGACACTTATATTTTTGTAATATATATATATATATATATATATATATATATATATATATATATGCACTTTTGCTGGTTGAGTGGAAGAGAAGGCCTTACGGCCTTAACTCTGCCAGCTAAAATAAATCATTATTATTATTATTATTATTATTTTTTTTTTTTATTATATGACAAACCACTATTCAATTTGTTCACAAAACGTACTGTTATAAAGAGTATTGTAATTTTATATGTAATATATTTAAGAACTTGTAAATAATTCAAATTATTGTAGTAGATATAAGTATTAATTTTAAGTAGCAAGACTGGGTTACCCACGTCAATGTAATTCTATATGTAATATATTTAAGAACTTGTAAATAATTCAAATTATTGTAGTAGATATAAGTGTTAATTTTAAGTAGCAAGACTGGGTTACCACTGTCAATGTAATTTTATAAGTAATATATTTAAGAACTTGTAAATAATTCAAATTATTGTAGTAGATATAAGTATTAATTTTAAGTAGCAAGACTGGGTTAACCACGTCAATGTAATTCTATATGTAATATATTTAAGAACTTGTAAATAATTCAAATTATTGTAGTAGATATAAGTGTTAATTTTAAGTAGCAAGACTGGGTTAACCACGTCAATGTAATTCTATATGTAATATATTTAATAACTTGTAAGTAATTAAAATTATTGTAGTTGATATAAGTGTTAATTTTAAGTAGCAAGACTGGGTTAACCACGTCAATGTAATTCTATATGTAATATATTTAAGAAGTTGTAAAAAATTAAAATTATTGTAGTAGATATAAGTGTTAATTTTAAGTAGCAAGACTGGGTTACCCACGTCAATGTAATTCTATATGTAATATATTTAAAAACTTGTAAATAATTCAAATTATTGTAGTAGATATAAGTGTTAATTTTAAGTAGCAAGACTGGGTTACCCACGTCAATGTAATTCTATATGTAATATATTTAAGAACTTGTAAATAATTCAAATTATTGTAGTAGATATAAGTGTTAATTTTAAGTAGCATGACTGGGTTACCCACGTCAATGTAAGTCTATATGTAATATATTTAAAAACTTGTAAATAATTCAAAGTATTGTAGTAGATATGTGTTAATTTTAAGTAGCAAGACTGGGTTACCCACGTCAATGTAATTCTATATGTAATATATTTCAGAACTTGTAAATAATTCAAATTATTGTAGTAGATATAAGTGTTAATTTTAAATAGCAAGACTGGGTTAACCACGTCAATGTAATTCTATATGTAATATATTTATGAACTTGTAAATAATTCAAATTATTGTAGTAGATATAAGTGTTAATTTTAAGTAGCAAGACTGGGTTACCCACGTCAAATGAATTCTCATTATAATAATATAAACTCAGGCTATAACTATAACCCTAATGTACTTTCTGGTAAAATAGGGTTCAAGAAATTGTATATTCAAATAAATAAATTAATTAATTAAGTTGATATGTAATTAATTAAGGTGATATGTAATTAATTAAGATGATATGTAATTAAGATGACATGTAATTAAGTTGATATGTAATTAAGTTCATATGTAATTAAATAAGATGACATGTAATTAAGGTGATATGTAATTACTTAACTTGGTAATAGTTGGGTTTAACAGAAGTACTTATAAGTTAGGCTTACTTTTGCTTATTGTAGGCGTTAGTATAGAATAGTTTTTATTTATAGTTCTAGGTTTATTGCACCTATTTAATTATAGTTAGAATTGAATTTACGTTTGTTTAATTTTTTTATTGCTGTAATTATTTTATTAATATAATTATTGTAATTTTATTTTTCTATAGGTACAGTAGGCTATATCACTGCCACCGGTGTATACCAAATTGTAGTGTTAAAAAAAACACACAGAGCCTGTTTTATCGAAAGATAGCCTGACAATGTTTTCCTGGAAGTGTTCTTCCTATTGGCGAACTGTTTCTAACAATCTTCACAATTCGTTTTTCTGTCACCCTAAAGATAGGGCACGTTGGAGTAATTTGGATATAAAAACAGTCTTTTTTAAGTTTAGAGACCCATAGCCTGTTACAATGACTATTACACTTTTACTACGTCATACTACATTTGATCAATAAAACGGTACGAAAGGACGTCTTTTAATCAATCATGACTGCTTATCGCACAATTTTATCTCTTTCCTATCATTTCTTTAATATTATCGCCTCCCTAGCATTTGTTTGTTTTCATCACTACCCTATTTGTTTGCCAACATTTCAAACTGCAAATTCTTTACGGCATCATAAAACATGCTTTCTGATTGTCATTTGTTTACAGTATAGACAATCAACTGAAAAGGTGGCTCCGTTCAAATGCTTTGGTGAAGCTAACAATAGTGAAATAGCATTTCAGTAAGTCAATATTTTATTGTATTAGAGTACTTTATTTCTTCCAATCTTGAAATACTTTCTTCTAATCGTGTAATAGTCAATTAAATCCCACTCTAGTTTTGATTTTCTCTAGATAAATCAAAACCTCCAGCGAGATTAGTGTTGATAATATTTTCCAGTTATTTTTATATGTTAGCACTGTGACTTTTTAGAATGATTCTATTGCATTTTCAAGTATGTTGGTCTCTTCTTATCATAATAATAACCGTAAGTTTAACTATACTCAATTTACCCCATGGATGGGGAAATTTGGGTATAAAATGTATTACTGAAATAAAACATGTTTTAAAGTCCTTATAATATCAATTATCCTAACCATAGTTTAGTGTATATATCCTAGAACAGAATGTAGAGGTCAAGTAAGCATTTAAACATTTTAATTAGACCTAACAAGATAAAAAAATGTTAGCCAATACTTCAGTTCTTGATAAGGCTACTACAAGTCACCGTAATTTAAAACGGCAGTTTAAGAAATAGTTAACGGCATCATAATTTACCTTCAGGCACTAAATAAACTACACACTTCATGGCATTTCTCAATAAAGGAAATATGTTAAAAGTTGGTAATCTGATTTTGCATGTCGCTGTCAGTGATGCAGCGACCGTGAAGTAACTAATAAATAAAGCAAAAGTACAGCAAATATTTCTCCATACTGTTCTTCATTTCATTAAAGCACGCGCAGACCGTTGAAATACAGGATTCAACCACAGCACGTTTACGACCTACAGAAAGACGCCACACACGAATTGGATAACAGCAATTACAGCTTGGATTGATTTCTCTCGGGACGCGATTTAAAGGCGGAAATTACTGTTATGAACCTTCGAATTTTTATAGCAGTATAAACTTCGTTACTTCGTTATTTGGAAAACGAGTCGAAGAGAATTTTTTTATAAATTCAATGTTGGAGCTGATATCCACGTAGCTCTTTTCGTCAATCCTGATTATGGGTCGTTATGTCTCTACACTGATGATGTTAGTATTGATGTACGAGAGCTATTCAGAAATCAATTTCCGATTGGCTACAAAAAGACAATGTTAGAAACTAGTTATTGGATGGAAAACGTTCCTGGATAGTGTCACTATTTTTCAACATACTTACTTACTTAATTACTGGCTTTTAAGGAACCCGGAGGTTCATTGCAGCCTTCACATAAGCCCGCCATCGGTCCCTATCCTGAGGAAGATTAATCCATTCTCTATCATCATATCCCACCTCCCTCAAATCCATTTTAATATTATCTTCCCATCTACGTCTCGGCCTCCCTAAAGGTCTTTTTCCCTCCGGCCTCCAAACTAACACTCTATATGCATTTCTGGATTTGCCCATACGTGCTACATGCCTGACCATCTCAAACGTCTGGATTTAATTTTCGTAATTATGTCAGCTGAAGAATACAATGCGTACAGTTCTGTGTTGTGTAACTTTCTCCATTCCCCTGTAACTTCATCCCTCTTAGCTCCAAATATTTTCCTAAGCACCTTATTCTCAAACACCCTTAACCTATGTTCCTCTCTCAAAGTGAGAGTCCAAGTTTCACAACCATAAAGAACAACCGGTAATATAACTGTTTTATAAATTCTAACTTTCAGATTTTTTGACAGCAGACTGGATGATAAAAGTTTCTCAACCGAATAATAACAGGCATTTCCTATATTTATTCAGCGTTTAATTTCCTCCCGAGTATCATTTATATTTGTTACTGTTGCTCCAAGATATTTGAACTTCTCCACTTCTTCAAAAGATAAATTTCCAATTTTTATATTTCCATTTCGTACAATATTCTCGTCACGAGATATAATCATATACTTTGACTTTTTGGGATTTACTTCCAAACCTATCTCTTTACTTGCTTCCAGTAAAATTCCCGTATTTTCCCTAATCGTTTGTGGATTTTCTCCTAACATATTCACGTCATCCGCATAGACAAACAGCTGATGTAACCCGTTCAATTACAAACCCTCTCTGTTATCCTGGACTTTCCTAATGGCATACTCTAGAGCAAAGTTAAAAAGTAAAGGTGATAGTGCATCTCCCTGCTTTAGCCCACAGTGAATTGGAAACGCATCTGACGAACTCTGCTGTACGTTTCACTGAGACACATTTTAATTAATCGAACT
The DNA here is from genome assembly GCA_025594305.2 of Periplaneta americana. Taxonomy (NCBI): domain Eukaryota; kingdom Metazoa; phylum Arthropoda; class Insecta; order Blattodea; family Blattidae; genus Periplaneta; species Periplaneta americana. Next base: position 17,154,159 of record JAJSOF020000037.1, on the reverse strand, counting down.
AGTTTGTTGGGAATACCAAATTCAATAAGAATATCATATAAAACTTCTCACTTAACCGAGTCATAACTTTTCAACATAGCCGGCATATAAATTCAAGCACTCGTCATAGCGTGGGACTAGCTTGTGTATTCCTTCTTCATAAAAGGACGCCTCCTGTGTATCAGCCAGGTTTTCACTCCGTCCATGAGCTCATCATTGTGGCTTACCAGTTCTTCATCTTAGGAAAGAGATGGTAGTGCCAAGTCTGGACTGTAGGGGGAATGTTTGAAATTGCCCCATGTGTACTTGTCCAATAAAGCCTTTGTGCGAGCAGCAGTAGGGGGGTCTCGCATTGTCATGGAGAAGAATGACACCCTTGAAGAGCAATCCGCGGTGTTTATTTTGGATTGCTCTCCGAAGCTTCTTTAGCATTTCACAATAAACATCTGCTGTTATTGTGGTCCCAAGCACCGTAAACTCTGTCAACAATACTCCTTTTTGATCTCAAAAGACTTGAGCTATCATCTTTCAGTTTGAGAATGTTTGTTTGAATTTTTTGGCTTGTTCGGGGATTGAGTGTGTATCCACTACTTTGACTGTTCTTTGGTCTCAGCATTCACGAACTGTACCCATGTCTCATCTCCTGTCACGAATCCGTCCAGAAATTGATCACCAACATTGTGGTAACGCTAAAGGAACATTAAGGCCGAGGTCATTCTCTGAGCTTTATGCTGGTCAGTGAGATTTTTCGGCGCCCATCTTGCACAAAAATTTGTGGAAACCTAATCTTGCCATAACAATTTCATAGAGATTTGTCCTTGAACTTTGTGGGAAATTTTCAGAGAGTTCAGAAATTGTGAAACGACGTCTTTCACGCACAGTTTGTTCAATTTGTTGAGCGAGTTCATCAGTCACAATTGAATGTCGTCCTTGACCTACCTCATTGTGCACATCTTCACGTCCATTCTTAAATTTTCTGCACCATTTCCGTACAGCACTATCACTCATAATGTTGCCATAAACACGACACAAGTGACGGTGAATCTCAGCAGCATTAACTCCTTCTGCGTGAAGAAATCGAATAACCGAACGGACCTCACAACTCGAGGGACAAGTAATAATCGCGTCAATTATCAACAGTTGTTTCTCACAGACTACTGAACGTAAATGAGTGCGCGATGCATGGGAGCATTATGACGTCTCATTATTGCATCTTTACTCGTGGCTACTGCGCAAGCGCCATCTTCCTGCAACAATCAGAAGTTGATTAATGAATAGCCCTCGTAGATGAAGAGGACAACAGCGATTAATGCAGTGAGTGAAAACATACAAGTGAACTATGGAAAACGTGTTATTTGGAATTCAGTTGTTCAGTCCCACATGAAGGCTAGCGAAGACCACCGCTAACTACAGTGACTAATATTATGTATTTGCCTAAAATGTGGTAGAGAATGCATAAAAGTATAAAGGCTCATTCACAATGAAAATTAAACGTAACTGTAACATAAACACAGAAGTTTGCGGCCAGGTTACCAAATGGAATCATTCACAATGATTCACACAAACACTGACATTAACATTGCCGTTAGACGTTAACATGAAAGTTTGCGAACTCCAAACTTTCATACTTATGCTTACGTGATTTGCAAACAGTACACAATCGTGGAGCGCTGAAGTATACGACGAGAATATGAAGAAATGACGTCGTTGTTATGTTTCCATGGTTACCAAGTATTTTTGCGGTTATGTTTATGTTCCCATCGTGAATGTTCTTGGTTTTCCCGTAACGTTTACATTTTTAAGTTAACGCTTACGTTATGTTTAATTTTCATTGTGAATGGGCCTTAAGGATAAGTATGTTTACAAAGTATAAGGACGCATTTTGTTTCATGAAATAAATAAATAGGATTATTTTTGTTTGTAAGTGATTATTTCAGGCAAAAAGAACTTTTGTCAAGATGTTTTTATTTTTTAAAGACGTAATTTTTAATTTTCAATAACGAACACTTCTGAAATATTGTTTTTGTCTCACGAACAAAATACAGGGTGTATCTAAATTGGTGTCAAATATTTCAGGGACGTGTTCCTAACATCAAAACAATTAAAAAAGCTAATAAGAACATGGGTCTGAAAACCATTCGTTAGGGAGTTATTAAAGGATTTGTCCCTTCATTGACCGCTGACTGTTTGATGGTTTTTTGTTTGTTTGTATTTTGTAGAGTGAAGAAATCAGAGGAAAATGTATTCTGTGAGTGAACAGAACGAAATGATTTGGATCATTTAATTGATGATGTGCTTCTGGACGTCATCCAACGAATGTGTTTTAACACGATGCTGCTCCAGCACATTTCAGTCCGATAGTTCGTAATTTTTTAATGGTCGATTTCCCCAAAGATGTATTGGTCGAAGGGGATTCATTGCATGGCCTGCTCGATCGCCTGATTTGAATCCAATGGATTTCTTCGTCTGGGGACATTTAAAGTCTCTGGTTTATGCGACTCCTGTACTTAATGTTGATATTCTAAGAGCGTATCCAAACTGTATTTCACGAAATACGAAACACTCCAGGAATTTTCAATAGAGTAGGCCTACGCCAGAGAATGTAACGCAGGTTTAGGGGACACATCGAAGCAGGAGGAAGCCACTCCGAGCAATTTTTGTAACATTAAATTTTGTCTTGTAACTCCGAAATAAGTTATTTTGAGACCAATGTTCATATGAACTTTTTGTAATGTTTTGGTGTTAGGAACATGTCCCCGAAATATTTGACACCAATTTAGATACACCTTGCATATGAACATATTACCAGGCTTCATTGTGCTTTACATTTACATTTATACTGTTTTTGTTCCTCCTGAAAATTTTATTATTTTGACATTGGTTGTTTCTGCCAAAAACCCTTCAATTAGCACTGGTTTACGACGCATGCCAGAATTTCATATGTATAGCGTCAAGCTCATAGGAATGGCTGTTGTATATAACTTAATAGCATAGTCAGTGAGAGGGGGATGAAGTACTGTAAACAAACTTCACCTCAAAATGTGAGGACAGTAATTGGATAGATTGTACATCTCAAGGAATTCCGTTAAATTCTGAGTCCTTAACATAAGAAGGCACGCGGAGATAAATGGACCTTCGTCACATGTATTCCGTTTATTGATTGGAGCCGGACCATGGCTGAAGGACATGAGTTGAGACTAGACGGAGACGTCCTTGATAAAGGACGGTCTTCAGTTGTCCACATGCCATCGTAAAGTGCTGAATATTACATTCGTTCAGACACGCAATGAATCTATTTGAAAAGACATCCTACTAACCCAGAGGTCGCTGACAAAAACGAAGTTACAGAACTACCCGCATTGTTCTATCCACGGATGTTATTTACAAACAAATAGAGTTTTATTCCAAGAATTTTACAGAAGAAATCAACAATGTATGTAAAAGTTACGTAAAATTAAGAGGACTTACGTACATTATTGAGGACGCTATTAAGTTGCACGTATTGGTGTACAATGTTTTTAGGGTATAACTTTGAATTTCATATTGTGGCATGCCGATAAGCTATTAATATTTGACTATAATTATTTATTACTGTGCCGCCTTTGCTTATCTTAAAAGTTAATAATTTACATTAACGTTTTCGATACATATGTATCATCTTCAGATGTAGAGTGTTATATGAACATTTATGATGAAAACCTTGCCTTATGGTATGGAACTTATTATGATTTTCGTATCTTGCTAAAGTGAATTGCTCTAACTTAACCTAATTTGGTCTAAAATACACATGTTGCATTAAGTTAAAATCATTTGCAGTCCATATAATACAATTTAAAAGATTTAAAATTATTTAAAAGTGATATAAATATAATCAGAGAAATATAAAACGTTATTGGACACTTTAAAACACTGTAAGCACTTGTTGGTTGTGTTTGCCAGTTTTTAAAATCGTTAGATGGGGTTGCTTCTGTTGGTCTTGATTTTAACGACGAACTAAAACGGAGTACTGTTTATATCACTAACATGTCTATAATTATTAATAATGTGTGTTATTAAAGCATTTCACTCGATTTCGGTCTATATTGATGTGAAAATCATAGATATATGTACACATCAGTGGTTTGATGTTATTGGTACAAGATGGATGTTGTCGAGTCCATGAATTTAATACAGCCTTGCGTGTCTGTAACAATATGCATAAATGTTAATAAATTGATTGAAAATTGGTTGATGTTGTTTTAATTGAATTTTAGTTGAAAACTGCTTCTGGTAGAAACTATTGCAAGAGAGCAAATTAGGTTAAGTTAGAGCAATTCACTTTAGCAAGATACGAAAATCATAATAAGTTCCATACCATAAGGCAAGGTTTTCATCATAAATGTTCATATAACACTCTACATCTGAAGATGATACATATGTATCGAAAACGTTAATGTAAATTATTAACTTTTAAGATAAGCAAAGGAGGCACAGTAATAAATAATTATAGTCAAATAACTTTGAAACAATTTTCTATTAAATGCTTGTATGTATGTTGTCTACGTCATGTCCTGTGACGTATTACGCAAAGGACGGATGTCGTCAAGATTTAACGTCAAGACTGTCTCTTCATAGTCTGTTGAGTGACAAGATGAACGACGCAGAAGAGACCCGAAGTAAACTCTGGGAGAAGTACAAACTATAGCACATTCTCATGAATTCTTTTAGCCTTGTAAATAAAGCTACGAAAGCGCCTATATATAAAGAAAGAATTTCTCGACATCTCAATATTACAACATCAAAAATAAAATATACGAGCGAATGAGATGATAGAGATCTGTAATGCAATTTTTTGTTTATAACTGATATATGACTGAACATGGAAATAGAAGTAATGATGCAACAAGCACTTCAAAGAAGATGTGTCCAAAATGATGAGACAAACAAGAAATCATTGCGAGACAACCTTACACAGGAAAACACTCCGAAATATGAAAGACAAAAGCAGTGAAATTAAGTCTCGTACGTCTTGTAGGAGATACGAATTTAAGAATTCATTTTCAAAGAAGAATATTGGAAGTATACACTCTAACTGATAAAAAAAAATAATATAAGAGCGACATGCAAGTGAAATTCATGAAAAATACTAGGACCATTTCATAAATAATGCACAGGCTGGCAGAACCATGAAGGAGATAACACATCAATGAAAATTATGTCAGTTGAAGTTGAAGGCTTGAGGAAGAAGCACGTGTGTTCATTTTCGTCCATGGCATACTCTGTATTTATGTAATGAGAGATAGAAATGAAGCCTACACGTGTCTCGGGTTAAAAATAAAATATTTTTATAGTTATTAATCTGTGACGATTTAAGATCAAAGATCGAATCTTTACGTGGCAAAACTCACAACAGAAATCCTCAATTCCCACAGTACTTTGGTTGGAATACTGGTTTTCGTGATGGCAGTGTGACCAAGTTTGCAATGTCCAGGCGTTTTTGTTTCTGTTCAGCAGTCAAGCAGTGAGGGACTCATCGTGCAGAAATTCTTCTGTTCTTCAAATCATTTGTCAAAATACGGAATACTGAATTTGGTGAAATCCCCGTACCTTCTGAAAGTCCCTCACCGTCGCTCGACGATATTCTTGAAGAGCATCCATCACAAGTTTCATACTTTGTTCATGTGTTGATGTTTTCGACCTTCCTGGTCTTGCATCATCATCTGCTGAACACGAAAACGAGTAGTCCAACGAGAAACTGTACTACGGTGCACTATGACCTCACCACAAACTCCGCTCAGAGCACTATCATGTAGGCTCTATTTCTGGCTTTCATTACCTAAATACAGAGTAAGCTAAAGGCGAAACGAACACACTTTCTTCTTCCTCAAGTCTTCAACTGCAACTGACGTAATTTTCATTAGTGTCGCGTCATCCACTTCACAGTTCTACGAACCTACGCATTATTTATGAAATGGCCTAGTACTATATGATTCAAAGCAAGCATTACGAAAATATTTGTATATGATTCTACTTAGCTTTGGAGCAGCTGTACCGGAACATAGTGATCTTTTAATCACGTAACAACGATACTTAAGTTATGTCATGTCATGTTTACAAAATGGTAGCTTGGTAATTCAATAGACACAATAGTTAATGAGCATTATGCGCTTTGTATTATTACTTACTTCTTTGCGATGCTTTCACTTCGTTAAAAATATCAAATCATATATCATATAATAAAATATGAATGAAATGATGAAATGATTAGCCTAAAAATGTTCCGTTAAAGACAAAGGCCTCCTCCTATAGAGGGAGAGCTCTATAATAATAATTCATAATAATTATTGTCTGCAAAACATCATAGCTACTAATGCTGTATAAACTGATACATGTATACCCATTCCATGCATAAAGAGAACAGAGACGTATAAAATTTACTGCACGAAGCTATTACACAGAATGTCTTGAGTCCTATGAATTGCGTTTTCCACAGCTTCGGGAAAGTCATATCTGCATTTATAATCGAATACACATCAAAGCAATAAAATATATATGATTTGTACTGCGACTTTAAGAAAACTATAAAAAAAAACAATAAATTGTCACTGTCAGTCGTAAAATAATTTATACATTCACAGTCTTGCTAATAAACCGTGTATAGTTTTCATACGAGACTTATGCAGAGTTGAGACAGAAAACGTTACTAATAAACCGTGAACAAGCTATGGACGTATAAACAGGCTGTAACTATACAATGGGAATTGCTTTGGAGTAGTCATATACACGAAACCCCTTGTTTAAGTGTTGTATATAGCGAAAAAATGGCCGCCCCTCTAACAGCTGTTCGTATCGACTGTCATTTTATGATGATGGTTACCTTGTAACCACAGAAGAACAATCCAAAGATTATAGAATTATTAGAATAATATTGCTGTAGCTTGTACTCTTTGACCAAAATGTAGTGTGGTAATCGATTAGAGCCAGTTGCAATATCGATATTTAACACGCCACACTAGAGCGCTCTACCGGATGCAAAAGAAAACCTCAGATATTCTATTACCTTTCGTAACGAAGTAATGACGAAACTATGACGTAGTTGTGTAACAGTTATACTGTTATACACGACGTATGTAGTCATTATTTATTAGTAAGGAATTTACACACGACTTATAAACGAGCTACTCATTGTATAAGTATAAGACAGTTAAAAGTCTGTATATAGAGTTTTTATTAGTAAGAACGTCAAGGTATAGGGTGTTTCAAAATTTTACGTACGTAAAGGTAATAGTATATGTTTCTATTTCCCTTAATCTAATCTCAATTCAAGTACACAGTAGATATAATTTCCCCTCTAAAATCGGAAGATAAATTACTCATACGGCGGTGAGACTTAGAAATAATATATGAGTATAATACCTGGTCAGCAGATAGATTAAGTGTACTTATATTGACTACTGACAACCTACTGATACAATGCTTCCAGATAAGTCAACTAAAAAAAAAGTTCTAAATATTGACATCTTAGTCTGATGGAGGAAAAAGGTAGCTTTTTATTTTTGAATATACGATATTTAGTATCGGTAGAATATTTACGCCGTAGAAATACTGATTTTGCAGAATAAAATTACAAAGAAACTGAATCATGTTGCAATGTGAAGACATAATGCTGGAAACATAGAATACAAAATTGTACACAATAAATGTATAAGTAAAATTATTATTAAAGGTAAAATAAGAAGAAAAAGTTTCCAGCGGTCCTGAGTTCGATTCCTGGTCAGGACTAATGAGGTTTTTTCGGGGTTTTTCCCTCACTCCTATGGATGAATATCAGGTAACTTTACCAGGCGATTGGAACCCCACTCATCTTCGCCACTTCCTTTCCTCCCTCATCATCCCGTTCCTGGTTCTTCAGATCACACTACAGCCGGCCTCCCAAAGCTACTGGCTCTCTCGACCGGCCTCCGTGGAATGTAGTTAAGCGACGTTGGATGGAGCAACCGAGGCGGACCTACTCGGGGGGTGAGTTTCGCCTCGGACCAACAGGGGAGCCTTGGGGGAAGTTGCCGAAGCAGGAATGGTATATGAATTTCTGTCGGCTGTAGGGATCGGTCGTTAGGGAGTCATGTGGTTAGGTCGGTGCGCGTAGGGGATCTGTGGATCTGTGACACGCAACTCATTCCATATCGAGGGTTAGCACAATAGATCTCAACAGGTCGCAGTGCTGGGTCATCCGTCCCCCCCTGAGTTAAATTCCATTCCATTCCATTCCCTGGGTGTCTAGAGTCTGGAAATTTGTATTAATGTGAGTATAACAGCGGGAGTCAAATAAAAAAAAGAAAACAATATATCAGGACTGTCGTTAGGCAGAAACCTGAACACACGTTTCAACGCCACATTGTTGACATGTAACGACATCAGTTTGTAAAACCAGAAAGCGCTAGGATATAGTTGCTAGAAAGTTAACAATGAATTTTTAAAAATGTGAAATGCTTCAGGAAAAAGACTGAAATTTAAATCTATGACACTGTTAATCAAAATTATTCATATCTTTCTAAAGGGGAAGTTAATATGGAAACCATTGTTAAGTACCGTAAAGAAAAAAATGATTGCATGAACTGCAGTCGTTATTTAGCACGCATATGACAAATGTAATACCACAAAAATAGATTTTCGCCAGTATATAAGAGAACAATGAGATAGAAAATACTCGAAAATGAAAATCGAAATTCCGCTATTCGAGGGAGATGATATATACAAGACACCTTGCATATCTAGGCCCACTGCAGTTGAAAAGGATCCGTCGTTTTTAAAGTTCTGTAGCCATTGGTTACGAAAACCTGACAGTTAGAGAAATGAACTTGTACTTTTCTATGATACAATTGGGTTGCATGCCAGCATCACTAAAATGCCAAACAGATTAAGATTAGAAAATGAATCTGACTTTTCAACTATAGAAATTCTAAGCTAGAAAAGTTTATAAAAACAACGTGATTTAAAAAAATAAAAATAGCAAACAAAAATTATCTTATCAGCTTGTTCTTCTAGGAAATCGTATTTCTACATATAGATGTAAATATACAGTAAGTTACCGAGATCAATCTGCAGAATAGAATATGACAATGAAATCTTAAATCATGAATTAAAAAAATATAATGAATAATATATTTAAGACCACTTACATTTCTGAAGGAAACCACTTTTTGTATAAAAGTTAGTTCCTACTGCAAATATCCAGCCATCGCACAGTAGTGTAGCCATATTGTGGACTTACCTGCAAAGAAATAAATAAAATTAAGTGAGAAAAAAGTCAAGACTATTTGCATAATATTGTCAAAATTGAATTACATTTTGAACAAAAAGGTATTACAATTGAAATTTAGATATAAACCAATCAGGGTATAATTGATTCGTCTCCTAAGATTAATATTAAAAATCTGCAAGTACAATATTATTATCATTACACATCGGTTTCACATGCAAATGCATGTTTTGTTTGCTCTCTCACATGATATGCGAAGTGGAACCGAAGTATGTTTCACATTCTTGCTTCTTCTAAATCAGCATGTGAAGTTTTGTAGTGCGTATAAAATAATAATAATAATAATAATAATAATAATAATAATAATAATAATAATAATAATAATAACAATATCTTGGAGCAACAGTAACAAATATAAATGACACTCGGGACGAAATTAAACACAGAATAAATATGGGAAATGCCTGTTATTATTCGGTTGAGAAGCTTTTGTCATCCAGTTTGCTGTCAACAAATCTGAAAGTTAGAATTTATAAAACAGTTATATTACCGGTTGTTCTGTATGGCTGTGAAATTTGGACTCTTACTTTGAGAGAGGAACAGATATTAAGGGTGTTTGAGAATAAAGTTCTTAGGGAAATATTTGGGGCTAAGAGGGATGAGGTTACAGGAGAATGGAGAAAGTTACACAACGCAGAGCTGCACGCATTGTAATCTTCACCTGACATAATTAGGAAAATTAAATCCAGACGTTTGAGGTGGGCAGGGCATGTAGCACGTATGGGTGAATCCAGAAATGCATATAGAGTGTTAGTTGGGAGGCCGGAGGGAAAAAGACCTTTGGGGAGGCCGAGACGTAGATGGAAAGATAATATTAAAATCAATTTGAGGGAGGTGGATTAATCTTGCTCAGGATAGGGACCAATGGTGGGCTTATGTGAGGGCGGCAATAAACCTCCGGGTTCCTTAAAAGACAGTAAGTAAGTAATAAAGGACTTAAAACAGATCCCTGAGGTACACCATATACTAAAGACTTGAACTGCGATAGTGAACCATTATAAGCTACACACTGTAATCTATTATATAAGTAAGAATTTATAAGATTCACTGCCTCTGAACTAAAACCATAAATTTGTCAGCTCATGAGATGGTAGAGTCAGAAGCTCTTGTCATATGATAACATTTACATAAAACAATTTTTTTCTTTTCAAGACCTTTCAAACATTCGCCTACTAGTGAAGGGAACTACAAACCATACGCACAAAAAAGGCAGCAGTGGAAGGTCTTGGTATTACCTCTCTTTACCGCCAGGTTCCGATATTTACAGGAAATGAACATGAATAGTGGATGAATTGACCTCCTAGCTCCCCCGATCTCACTCCATGTAACTTAATTTTATGCGGTTATGTGAAAGATGTTATGTTTGTGCCACTTCTAGCACAGAATACTGATGAAATGCAGTTGAGAATTATCGCACCTATCGTCAAATTTGACAGGAACTTCCGTGAGATGAACTCGATTACAGACTGCAGGCCTACATTAAATTTGTTGGATCACAAATTGAGCTCCTTTAAATTTTTCAAGAAGTTCAGTGTTTTGTCTTTCAAATGACGATATGTCTACAACAGTCAACTTGGCATAATAAATTAAAGTTCTTGTATATCAATAACTTACGTACACGATGTATTTCAGTACTAATTAAATAGTTTATGTACATTCCCCTGCGTTCAAAACAAAATCATTAGCATCTCACTCGCTACACTTTTTTTATGAAAGTATGTCTCATTAATTTTATAGGCTTTGACATTTCTGAGCTGTGACGTGTTGTGCGGTCGAATATCCTTGACTACCTACACGTAAGTCAATCAACTTGACACGAAATACTTCAATATTAAACGAAGTTATGTCGAGCATTTGTACTGAAGGTTTTCTTCATCTTTGTTCTGCATACTATTATTCACTAAAAACTTACTATGAAGTAACAACAAAGGAAATGTACGTATTGAAAATAAAAGCTAGAATGGAGGCTTTACTTCTCAAAATCTTTGTTATCGTTCTCGATTAATTCAGCAGCAGAATCTAAGTGTGTACATGGATGAGAGTCTGAAGTGGAATGTCAAAGTCACACACATACGTAAGACAGTCTTGCTCATTCTACATTCATCAAATCACCTGAAAAATTGTCTACCCTTTCAATTAAAAAGAATTCTCACACAAACATTGGTGATTTGACATTTTGACTACTGCGATATTCTAGTAACAAATTTAAATTCTAATTTAGCCCAAAGATTACGAGTTCATAATGCCTGCATACATTTGCAACATCCGCAAATACGACCACATTACACCTTCCCTTGAAACGCTCCAATGGGTAAGATTACAGGACCGAAGATACATCCATTCACTAATTTTCCTATATCGCATCATCAATACTTGTTCGCCTATCTCTCTCAGTGCGTTTTAATTTCTTGTCCTGATATCACAGCCTGGGCACTCGTTCTAAAAATGACCTTTATTGTCTGTACCTTGCCATAAAACAGTTCACTATTCTTCCTCTTGATAGTATCAACAACCCCCTACCCAGCTCTCTCAGGAAGTGTCGAACGATATTGCAATTTAAAAGTAAATTATTCAAAACACGTGACCAGTGCTAAGTCATATAACTCCTAGCTTCAGTCTTAATTTTCCTGTACCTTACTTTATCTTATTACGATTGTTTTATGTACTATTATCATTGAAATTATAAATCTTCAGTTTAATCCTACATTGTTACATTTTATTTTATTCACTACTTCTGAAAATGTATTCTTTCTTTCTCATTCATATTTAATTCTACCTTGCGTATATGTACGAATATGTATATGAATTCAATTTAAGCAAAAAAAAATGTCAATTTCGCATATTTAATTTTTTAGTAATATGCATTTTTATCAACAGTAATATCACTAGAGGTTTTGATTTATCTAGATGAAATCAAAACTAGAGTGGGATTTAATTGACTATTACACGATAGTAGAAAGTGTATAAAGATTAAAAGAAATAAAGTATTCTAATAGAATAAAATATTAAATTGACTTACTAAAATTATATTTCACTAATGTTAGCTTCACCAAAACGTTTGAACGGAGCCGCCATTTTCAGTATACTGTCTATGCTGTAAACAAATGACGATCGCAAAGCATATTTTATAGTATAATAAAGAATTTGCAGTTTGAAATATTGGCAAACAAAGAAACAAATGCTAGGGTAGTGATAAAAACAAATGCTAGCGAAGCGATAAAATCAATCAAATGCTAGGGAAACGATAAAATTGTGCGATAGGCAGCCATGATTGGTTGAAAAACGTCCTTTCGTACAGTCTTATTGGCCAAAAGTAGTATGACGTAGTAAAAGTGTAATAGTCAACACAAATTTTTAACACTCCACGATATGCAATTGTGAAATAGACAATGTATATTAAATTGGCATGTTGTTTGAAGGTTAGGTAAAGTTATATTCAATAAATTGTAACTTATAACCAAATTACCTCACTATACTCAAATTATCCCTTTCCACGCTATTTCGGATTCGAAGTCCGGTTCTGAATGCAATGTAGCCTCAAAACTGCGCCTTAACATACGTTGACAGCACGACTGGGAGGTGTCGATATTACTATTATAAATAAGCTTGCTCATACAGTACGTGTATTGGAGGGGCGAGAATCGCAGCGTCCAGCGTATTGTGAGGCTCGTATATTGGATTCGACGCTACATTGTCGTCAGCTCGCTAGACGACTGCTTCTTTCAGATATCGGCTAACTCGTTTCGTAAATGAGATTTATTTTTAGCGACGTTCGCTTCTCAAACAGGGGTCCACGATGCAATTTCCGCAAAATTTCTCTCGAATGCATGAAAAGAGAAATGGTAGGTCGATATCTAAAAATTGCCTGGGGTTAACGAAGCATCCTCGATGAATGTAGTAGTTATGTGAGCTTCAAATTAGAAGACAATTGGCTCACTTCGAGATGATTAATCTCACTGAAGGAAGGTAGGGAAATTAGAAGGTGCAATAGATAGTAAAGAACATAAACAAAAATATATGAAAGTACAGTGTCCCATAATGTTTATCCTAATTATAGATAGATATTACTCCTTTATTTTTGCATGTTTGTGTGGTTACCTGGTGTTAGGAAGTTGACTAACTCTGGAATTTTCTATGTGAATCATTTGAGTACCTCGGTGGAAAAACGGCAGATCCCAACTCAAAGCAATTGTGAGATAATTGCAGTTAAAGTTTATTGTACATTACTACTGATGTACAGGACATACATATATCAAACCTGGTTTAGAGAAAAGACAGATGTACAAATACGACTGCAAATCGGTAGTGCCATAGATATAAACATAGTGTATCAGTATCTATTCAAAATTCAAGATAGCATTACAGGCATATATATGACTATTCAAACTCTGTCTCATCATCAATAAATTCGATGTTTTCACCCGTATTTGTGTCATTTATAGTCTTAAAATTTCTGTAAAAGTCTTGATAAACAGGATGAATCAGTGGTAAGAGTTTCATTAGGTCATTATACTTGGACAGCTTGATGCAGTGCCCACTTGGGTACCTGAGGTTGAAAGTGATCACTGTGTTTGCTTGTCGACCCCTTCTTTTTGTGTTTACTTTCATTCACTCATCTTGATGGCCATACGTATAAGTGAGTCCAATAATATTAGGTTCATTTTTACACAGTGACGTTCATACAAATTAAACATTTCCTGAATAGAGTTGTACGTCTTACTTGGGATTCTTGATCTACTGTAATGTGATTGGTACTTTGGAAATGACCGTATGTGTTTCCTGATCTCTTCTTTGTCCTCATCTTTGATTTTGTGTAGCCGACTTGTATGCCTAACTCTCTGATCTTGCGAAGGTGTGATCTTGCATCTTTGGAGACGTTGGTGTCGTATTAATGTTTTCACGTAGAACAGGGAAACCGCGTAAAACTCACACAGGAAACAAACATAATAATAATAATAATAATAATAATAATAATAATAATAATAATAATAATAATAATAATAATAATAATAATTAGGGATCATCAGTGCGGTTTTCGGCGTAATAGATCGACTATTGATCAGATTTTTTTGTATTCGACAGATAATGGAGAAAAATGGGAGTATAAGGGTACAGTACATCAGTTATTCATAGATTTCAAAAAGCATATGACTCGGTTAAGAGGAAGTATTATATGATATTCTTATTGAATTTGGTATTCCCAAGAAACTAGTTCGATTAATTAAAATGTGTCTCAGTGAAACATACAGCAGAGTCCGTATTGGTCAGTTTCTATCTGATGCTTTTCCAATTCACTGCGGGCTAAAGCAGGGAGATGCACTATCACCTTTACTTTTAACTTCGCGCTTGAATATGCCATTAGGAAAGTTCAGGATAACAGGCAGGGTTTGGAATTCAACGGGTTACATCAGCTTCTTGTCTATGCGGATGACGTGAATATGTTAGGAGAAAATACACAAACGATTAGGAAAACACGGAAATTTTACTTGAAGCAAGTAGAGCGATGGTTTGGAAGTAAATCCCGAAAAGACAAAGTATATGATTATGTCTCGTGACCAGAATATTGTACGAAATGGAAATATAAAAATTGGAGATTTATCCTTCGAAGAGGTGGAAAAATTGAAATATCTTGGAGCAACAGTAACAAATATAAATGACACTCAGGAGGAAATTAAACGCAGAATAAATATGGGAAATGCGTGTTATTATTCGGTTGAGAAGCTCTTATCATCCAGTTTGCTGTCCAAAAATCTGAAAGTTAGAATTTATAAAACAGTTATATTACCGGTTCTTCTGTATGGTTGTGAAACTTGGACTCTCAATCTGAGAGAGGAACATAGGTTCAGGTTGTTTGAGAATAAGGTGCTTAGGAAAATATTTGGGGCTAAGCGGGATGAAGTTACAGGAGAATGGAGAAAGTTACACAACACAGAACTGCACGCATTGTATTCTCCACCTGACATAATTAGGAACATTAAATCCAGACGTTTGAGATGGGCAGGGCATGTAGCACGTATGGGCGAAACCAGAAATGCATATAGAGTGTTAGTTGGGAGACCGGAGGGAAAAAGACCTTTAGGGAGGCCGAGACGTAGATGGGAGGATAATATTAAAATGGATTTGAGGGAGGTGGGGTATGATAATAGAGACTGGATTAATCTTGCACAGGATAGGGACCGCTGGCGGGCTTATGTGAGGGCGGCAATGAACCTTCGGGTTCCTTAAAAGCCATTTGTAAGTAAGTAAGTAAGTATAAATAATAATAATAATAATAATAATAATAATAATAATAATAATAGTACTAATACTAATAAATTAATAATAATACTCGTACTAATAGTAATACCGGTACTAATAGTAATACTAGCACTAATAATAATAATAATAATAATAATAATAATAACAATAATAATAATAGGCGTACCTCGTACTGTTCGCAGTCTCCGTACTGTCACACAAAATACTGACAACAGGGCCTTCTGGCACACAGAAACTCGTCGATTGTTAATAAGAACACAGTACTTGTAAGTCCAGTTTCTTTGCGAATAGTCTGGATTCATTCTGTTTTTTTATAAGCCTTCATCTTCATACATTTTTCAATAAGGCCAAAATAGTTAGGTGTTTTGTCTGTTGTAGTCCCCCATATCATAGAACTCCATAAAGAGCGTGTCTTTTTGTTCGGTGGTAAGGCTACTGTTTTGGCATACCGACTCGGACATTCGACAACACGAGACCAAATTCACCCTAAAGTTTTTAACACGTGCTTGTGCGATGCATTTATATATTCCTCCCCTCCATTTCTACATATTTTTCGTTTATTCTTCACTCAATCCCGGGAAGTTCGTGATCGTTTTCTAGCTTTCCAGGAGCAACTTCGCCACTCCACTCGTTACGGACGCCATTCTGAGACTGGTTGGGATATGCCGATCTTCCACTAGGCTAGAGTGTGGCAAGCAGTTCTGCAGAAGCAAAGAATACAGTTTACAGCCAAACGACATATCTCAACAAAGCAACTAGTTTCTCAATATGTTACTAGAACGTAGCCGTGTAAAATTCAATTGAAACATGCATTTTGACGGCAGGTTGGGATCTGCCGTTTTCCCACTCATTTCAAGTCTGAGTCCGTCACTAAGAGCGCCACAACAAAATTTCTAAGAGCAAATAGCATTTTCTGACGATTCATCTCAGTGGTGTTGTTAATAGGAACAATGTTCGTATTTGGGGGTCTGAAAACCCCTGGATTTTTAGGGAGCATAGGGAGTAGTCCAAAGATCAATGTGCGGTGTGGCGTAATGCACGACAGAATTACTGGAAAGATTGTAACCTAAATATGGGAAACTATTACATCTTTCTAATATTTTATTATCGAGACAAATTTTACTTTGTATTGGGTATTTCCCAAGGAATTCCATAACTTTTGTTTTATCTGTTGAAATTTCCATTTGTATGTGGTTGCTAGGCCTACTTGCTGCAATAGTAATATACGTTGCAAGAGCGGTATGTTGACGTTTTCATGGTCGAGGAAAAGATTGAAAAAGCGAAACGTAGTTGAGCTTTTTTAATTTCCGAGAACATGAAAACAAACATACCGCTCGTGTATCGTACATTATTTTGTGCGAAGATCGTTTATTACATACCTGAAAGACGAATTTCTAATTAGTTGCAATGAAATCTCCATCTTGGTTTCTGTTTAATTACGGCAACTTTGGTATACCAAAATATCTATCTTCAACATTGTTGCTATAAAATGTTTTCTGTGTTTACTATACTCCAGCAGGCCGTGATATACGTCTGCCTTTTTTCCCCCCAGTCTATAAACGCGAACTTAAAACAAACGGTAAGGTTATGTAATGATTTATTTTTCATTTTAATATTTTAACAATATTATTTATATAACATATTGCAGTAATAACATCGGCATCTGGAATCTTGTTGATTTTTTCACGGCTTCCTTAATGTTACTTGCATCAGGAATGCAATAACTTTTGTGGAGTAGTAGAGTTTACTTAATTTTTCAAATATTTAAAAACAATAATTAATAGTGCAATTTAGGTGAAATTGCAGTGGTAAGTTTCAATTTATAATTATTACTATGTTAAATGTCTCTAAAAATAATATCTTAAAAGCCTAAAGCAGTAAAATGAATGTCGCGCTTAAGCGGTAAGAAGAGGGAAATTGTTATGTGTGTTACGTTGGGAATACTGAATGTGGTATTTCACACTTACCGCGTATTGGTTCTGTGCGGAAAATAAGCAAATACGCACGATCTCGCACAAATTATATATTGACCTTTGGAGGTAGTCTTCTGAAAGTGCTAATAATACCAAATCATCTGCAAAGAGAATTGAATCCAATTTAAGGTGTCTGTTAATTTGTATATATCCATGGCGAGTTTGCTTCCACTCTTTAATTATTCGGTAAAATTAAATTTGTAATAGGCCTACATGAAAATACTGATCTTGATTTGTTCTATTCCATATAACACTAGACTATACTGGTACGGGAGATTTATCTGTCACTCTCCACATTGCAGTGGAGCACGTTCTGTTATCACAATGCACAAGCCACTGAGTTACAATGCACAGGAGAATTATCTCTGTTCACCGATAGTTCTATTGACAAGTTTAGTGAAATGTGAATCCTCCGTACTTCCTTATTACATATTTTTGCGCAGTATCTATTAAATAGCATACAGGGTGTATACAAATTGGTGTCAAATATTTTGTGGATGTATTCCTAACAACAAAACATTGAAAAAAAAGTCATATAAATATGGCTCTGAAAATGCTTAGTTTCAGAACTACGCTACTTTATTGCTAACAAAAGCTCAAAGTACAAGTGACAATATCAAGCAACATCATCATCATCATCATCGGCGCCCTGGTGAGCCTGGGCCTTAGTAATTGTCGCCATCCATCTCTATCTTGTGTAGCAGCCTTCCAATTCTTGCACCCCAACTTTCTGGCACCCTCTTCCACTCCATCAATCCACCGCAAGTGCGGTCGACCTCGTCTTCTCTGACCTCCCGGATTTGTTATTACAATTTTTTTGCAAGGTTCACTTGGGTCCATGCGTATTACACGTCCTGCCCACCTCAATCTGCTAGTTTTAACTGTATTGATTATATTTGGCTCTCCTAGAAGTCTATATAATTCATAGTTGCATCTCCTCCTCCAGAGACCTTCCTCAAATGTTGGGCCATAGAACCTTCGCAGAATCTTTCTTTCGAAAATCTCTAATCTTTTTCCATCATTTTTGGAGATTGACCACGTTTCTGCCCCATATGCCAAAACTGGTATCACTAATGTTTTGTAAAGAATAATTTTTACTTTCCTGGATAAAGCATGCGAACTAAAGTGTTCTTTCAAGCCAAAATATGCTCTGTTTGCTTTCATTAATCGATTAGAGATTTCTTTGGCCATGTTATTATCGCTAGTGACCACTGATCCTAAATATGTAAAGTTGTCAACTTTCTGATATCTGCAGGCTGTCTATCTTGTCAACTATCTTTCCATTAGCTGCCAACATATATTTTGTTTTCCTCTCGTTGATGGTGAGGCCTATTTCTTTTCCAGCCTGTTCCAAGGAAAGGAACACTTCCTTTACATATTTCATGGATCTGCCAATAATGACAATGTCGTCCGCAAATGCCAATATTTGTGTGGATTTATAGAAATGTTGCTCCGTGTTTGCACTTCAGACTTCCTAACGACACTTTCCAATGCAATATTGAATAGGAGGCATGCTAATACATCTCCTTGACGAACTCCATTATGTATTTGGAATGGTTTCCATGTAAGGTTCTGTATTTGAACTTGGTTGTATGTGTTACTCATTAGCAATTTAACCATTCTAATTAATTTAGTTGGGATATTCAATTCTTCCATTACCACGTACAGCCTTTCCCTATTGATACTATCATGGGCACACTTAAAATCGATAAAAAGCAGATGAATTGGGATACAAAATTCCTTCATTTTTTTAAATACCAAGCAACTTAGCGCTATTAAAAAAACATTACAAAAATTGCTCAAATGGCCTCCTGCGTCGATGCATCCCCTGAGCCTGCGATCCATGCTTTAGCATACTGTATTCAAACGCCTGGAGTGTTTTGTATTTGTTAAAATCTATTTAGGATAAGCTCATTCAGAACGTGAACATATGTACAAAATCTGTATAAGCTATGGACTTCAAATGTGCTCAGAAGTAAAAATTCCATTGCATTGAAATCCGATGATCGGGCAGGCTTATAGCTTTCTTCTTATCACCAACAGAACCAGTTTTCCTCAAATCTCCTGATTGTTGATTGTTTAGTGAACTGTCCAAAGACAGGTTTGTACCTCATAAATGATACGAATAAGGCATCACTCATGAGGCAACTAACAAGCAAATATTCTCATGGGAGCAGATAAAAAAAAGTTATTTTTTATTTCACCATGTTAATAATGTCAAAAGAAGTGTTTATACAAATTTTGGCCCTCGACCGCAATTACGAGACCGTCCAGAAATTGATTTTCCCTGGGGTCGAAAAAAAAAATAATTGCATGGAAAGAGTTATTGAAACAGATACAGCAATTTTATTGTTGCGCTATTTGTCAACAAATCCCCACTGGAATTGAGACATTTATAATATCATGAGATCAATTTTTGTACTCTTGTGTCGTAGAAATCAGCCGCCTGGGATCGGAACCAGCGTTTGACAGCCGTCTGCACCTCTCTGTCGATCCCACGATATGACAAATGTCTCAATTTGCGTGGGGAATATGTCGAAAAACAACTCAACAATTTCTGTGTCTGTTCCAATAAATTTTTCCAATGAAATTGTGTTTTCTTTCTGTTAATGACCCCTGACGAACTTATTTTACGGCCCTCGTAATTGCGGTCGAGTGGCCAAAATTTGTATAACACTTCTTCTGACATTATTAACATGGTGAAAGAAAAAAATAACTTTTTTATCTGATCCCATCAAAATGTTTGTCTGTAAGCCAGGAGACAATGGGGTAGGATGGCCAGTTCTTTCCTCCCTCCATTGTATACATCGTTGAATATTAACATATTACACTAATTAACCTTCAGATGTATTCAAACAAATTGTTCTTTCTCTAACACATATCAAGTGAGATGTACTGCCTCATAATAGATTGTACATATCAGCCAGAACTTAAATCAGAGGCAAACCTACTGATTAAACCCCCATAATTACTATTGGAACATGGATCTTCTCTTAAATCTTTAGTATTGTAAATGTTATCATACTTCGACAGTTACAATATGAAAGCAATTTGAGTAAATTACTCTTCAAGACTCAAAGTAAGAACTAACTCTGAAATTAAACATTTTCAGGGCCATGTTTATATGAAAGTCTTTCAATGTTTTCTTGTTAGGAATACGTCCTCAAAATAATTGACATCAATTTGCATTCACCCTTGCATAGTTATATTTTATACTATAGACTAAAACTGCTGATAATTTATGAAATATTAATATGTAGTGAAGGAGCAATATGGAATAATAATTACAAAAATACTTATAATATAATGTATGTAACTCCGCCATAGCCTGTCCCAAGACAGGTTTCGAAAAGTATTGGGAATAAATTTGAATAAGTAACAAAAAAAAGTTTCCTTCCCAGAGAGGATTCGAACCACGAAAGTCTTAGTTATCAGTCTATCGTGCTCTGGAGTGAACAAGGCTCTGAAATCAGCTACAAGGTTCGGGCCGGTTTTTTGCCACTACTGTACAATAATGAAAATTGGTATGTGTAAAACACTGTCCTTCTGCTATATGAAAAAAATATATATATATTTTTTTACGATTTAAAAAAAATTTTTTTTTCAAAATTAAAAATGGTGGCAGTTCATTGTGCAATGATGAAACATTTCTCTCATAACTCATAAACTTGTTAACTTTTTCATGTTCTCTCTATTTTATCTTATTGCTGAAACTCATGTTTAAAATATCATGTTCTTTCAACTACATTCTT
Source organism: Periplaneta americana (assembly GCA_025594305.2). NCBI lineage: Eukaryota > Metazoa > Arthropoda > Insecta > Blattodea > Blattidae > Periplaneta > Periplaneta americana. The sequence continues at coordinate 17,132,899 of JAJSOF020000037.1, read as the reverse complement.
TAATAAATAATATACTTTTTTGTTTTGTGTTAGAAGAAAATACTGATATTTGAACAATTTTGTTAATTAATTAATTTTTATCAGACAATCTATCAAAGGTAGAGAAGTCATTTTGCATCATATTGTAATTATGACATGCATAAATAGGCTACACGCAAAAAAAATTCATCACAGAAAGTTGGATAATTTTTTAGTTATGAGGGAAACGCTTCATCATTGCACAGTGAACTGCCATCATTCTGAATTAAAAAAAATTAAACCGTAAAAATATATTTTTTTTATATAGCAGAAGGACAGAGTTTTACACATAATAATTTTTATTATTGTACAAGATACAGTAATGGAGGAAAAAAAAATGTTGAACATTTTGAAAATTTTACTGCTATAAACTGTACCTTAAAAAGTATATTTTCTGCCGCGCGAAAAGGCTACTCATTTCTATAGGGGCTTGGGAGGGGAATTTCTACCTCACATTCAACGCGTACACATGATAGCACTCGTATGACATGACGTTAGTACGACGTCAAACCTGCATCTAAGTTAACACATTGACAATTCACAAACATACATAACCTATGCGGGTTTGGAACTCAAGATCGTGGCTTCCACGAAACGTCCAGTAGGCTACAGACGACCGGAAATTAAACTTCCCCTAAATAACAATTTGATTCCAGCTTTGTGAGGGGGGAAAATACATCACCCTTTTAGATTCAAAATGGCAAACACCCATTCACACAAACACAGAAGGCTTGGAAATAGAGTTGATTAATTCACTACTCAGAATCATAATCTCCACCATTCAAGGTCTAGCCACTCACTCATACCTCTCAACCCCATTGTTATTGAGACACTGCAGCAACACGAATTCACGTAGGGCAGGATTTCTAGGTCATGTGTTCAAACATGACTCAAGTCTGTGTGGGAGAAACATAAATCTTCATTATACTCGCCGGAAATAGGACACAATCTAAGGACTGCTAGCAAAGTAATCATTAGAGACGAGAATTCAATGCAAATGCGTGTTTCTATAGGAATATAGGACATAGCTCAAACTTAGTACTTGTCTCTTCTTCTTCTTCTTCTTCTTCTTCTTCTTCCTCTTGATGTAGGCCTAAGACCTGTTAGTTCCAGGGAGTCGCTCCATCTTCTTTTAAGACCACCGGGACTCCTCTTGCCGACTGGTATGCTGTCTCTTACTATTAGAGTCATACGATCTTCAGGCATCCTTGACACGTGTGCTGCCCATTGCGATCTTCACCTATTTCTTGTATTTGGCATTGATTCCTTATGTCCGCATTTTTTATTTTATCCATTCTTGTTTTTCCCACAATTTTCCTTAATGTTTTCATGTCTACAGTATTTATCAATTGTTTTGATCTAGTGGTTTCAGCTAGTAGGGGAGTAGTGGTACAGTGAGACACAAAATATTAAGACATATGTATGCAAATGAAATTTAAAGTATTTTTAAAATCAAGTGCAGTAGAAATATACATTAAAACATGGAGTACAATAATACATAAACAGAAATGTTAATAGATAAAGGACATAATATACAATGCGTGTTTGTCAAAAAAAATGCAAATGTCTCACTGTTCCTATTCAGGGGGGTACAGTGAGACACCACAGTGTCTATTAACGGACATTGAAATGATTTACATTTATTTCAAAAGAAAACAAAAACTTGCTGTCTCTTTATCTTGACATGTTCTGTAGCCTTATTTAGAATCATTTTGATGTCTGACTTCGAAACCATTGAAACATCTGGAACATTTGGAAAAGTGAATTTTCCATGACTTTTCAAACTTTTGCGAAAAAATACAATGAATTTTTGATGACAACAAAGCTTATAATTATAATTATAAGAATTTAATTTAATTCTTTATTATTTTTTAATATTTTCTTAAATTTTGTGAATAAATTTTTATTTAAGAAACCATTAAAATGTAATGTATCCATTATTTTAAGCTATAGTTTCTAAATTGGTTACTAGTATGTTCATTTTTAATGTTAGTTACCGGTAAATGTAATATAATTACAGTTTATTTTTGCAAATCATTGGTAAATGGGAACAGTGAGACGTCTCAGTGTACCCTTCAATGGCATGTCTCACTGTTCCCTTTACGCATAGTTCGTTTAAAAATGGCGCCATCACTTCAAAATCAGAACAAGAAAGACGAAACTTTGCAAAACATAACGTCAAATACCATAGTATTAGGTAACAAAACATTCATATTTATATTTCATTTGTATATCCAATATAACCTTCATTAAACACAAGCCAAAATTTTACTTCTAGAGTGAAAAATTACGAATTATTTTTTCATCACTCACCTTTATAACTAGAATTAAATCGAGTATGAAAATACTGTTACTCATGCAACATACAACTCCACTGTTACAAACATTTCAACATCAAAATTTACCATCTAATAAAAAATGTCTCACTGTTCTCCCTGTCTCACTGTACCCACTTCTCACCTACTTGTCCATTTCATTACTTTCCAGTTCCAAATATGTGTAATTTTTCCGTGCATATTTGCTTATTTTGGTCTTTTTGGGGATAAAAACCAATTTTTAGCTTAATAATGCCTATAATATAAATTATATTCAATTTAAATGCATATTTTAATGGTTTTGAGTAGACACCCCAGTTTCTTGATTTTTATGTCCCTTATTTTAACTTCAGAAATCACGACTGAAGAAGGAGAAGAAAAAAAAAGAAATAACAGAAAAATGAAATACTGTAAAACGTTAAGATTTTCACAATAAGATGTTAGAGGACGTTTCCTTGGACGGAAGTTCACTTTTACAACACTTTACCGACGACCCTCTACAGACTACGTATCATAAATGGATTTATTACGTTGGATATTTTGAGAATAGTAGACAGGAAATATAGCGGATTCAAGGAAACTGCCGTCAAATAATTTAGGTCAAAAGCACCCTCTTTCAGGAAGGTTGTAAATTCTCTCCCTTTTCCAGAACTAGTAGCAATTTAGATTCCAGAGGACACAATACATCTACATATGTCGAACACATAACTAATGCTAACCACACATACAATAACATAAATACAGACATGGAAATCCTACACATACAACCCAAATACCAAAAACTCAACACACTAGAACAATATGAAATATACAGACACACTAAAACACACCCTAATCAAATTCTCAACACACAGATCAATTTCAGAACACACACTATTTGACACAACTCTTCATCACACGAACGCACCCACACAACAGGCAGCGAAGTTGAGATAGCGCCGAGATCTAGTAGGTTCTGAGGATGGTGTTAAGTAACACCGAAACAGTTGTAAGCCGCACATGCTTACGTGAGTAACACGAGTAAGATCGCCATTTAATCAATTATTTATATTCAAGTGTTAAAAGTAGTGTACGAAAGTTTGAACATGAATTTAGATTCTTCTAAAATTGAATTCATTCGCTAAACTGTCTTTGCAGTGTGTGAACCTCGTAAGTGGTTAATGTGCTTGTTTATTCTGTTTGCGTGTGTTAATGTGGTTCTAATATGCTTCCAATTAAAGGATTCTTCATTCGGATAAAATGTACTAAACAATTTCAAGTCGACCAGTATGTCGTATCTGCTTCACTTATTGCAAGAATGCATAAAAAGGAAAGAATCTGCAAAGAATTCCATAGATCCCTCAGTTATGCCGTGGGAAAGTTGGTGTAGCGGCGAAAAGCAAACTGGACAGGGTCATAAATGCGAACCCGGACTGTGGATTCTTTTGTTCAGTAAAGAAGGTTATTTGTGGCGAAACGTGAATGAAGAATTTCACCTGATATTGTCACAAATATGTTAATTTAAGTTTGGACCCATAATTTCTCGTGATGTAAAGAGTCATTAATAATAATAATAATAATAATAATAATAATAATAATAATAATAATAATAATAATAATTCTTTATTTATACTGGCAGAGTTAAGGCCATAGGGCTTCTCTTACACTCTACCAGGTCACAAAGTATACAAGCAGTGAAATTTAACAAAAAGTTAAAGAACAGAATACTAACATATTACAAATAATAATAATAATAATAATAAAATCGACACTAAACAACATGAAAATAATACATAAATAGAAAAAAAGAAAGTAAAATACATTGAATAAAGTAAAAACAACTCATTTAGTACAAATGGTTACTATGGAAAATATAAGGTAGAATATAACAAAATGGAATGTAATAAAATAATAATAAAAAAAGAAAAGAAGTACGAAAATTAAATAAAATTCACAATAAAAAGGCTACGATAATAAATTCATCGGCTGAAAAAGAGAACAAAAAGGGGAAAGAAGGAAAGAAATATATAGCCTATATTTTTACAAAACTATCGCAGAGAAAGGAAAGGAATCTGAATTGAAAAAGTGCAATTTTAATTTATTTTTGAAACCAGACCATGTCTGACAGTCTCTGACATGTTGTGGTAGAGAGTTCCAGAGATGAGCTGCAGAGACGGTAAAAGATGAAAAGTAGAAGGATGTTCTGTGTTTAGGAATGGAGAGTGTGATATGGTGTTATGAGCGAGTATCTGTTTCTGATATGAGGACAAACGTTGAAAACAAGAAGCTAAATAGCTAGAGTTAGAGGTTTGAAGAATATTGAAGAGTAAAGTGAGAGAGTGAATAGTTCTTCGCTCTTTGAGATGGGCCCAGGACAGCATATTTAGTGAAGGTGCCTACAAAAACACATCGACTAACAAGTGCAGGAATCTCACAGAAACCAATTTGGAAATGTTGTTAGGTTATTAACTATGCAAAAAAATGAAGTGAAATAAGATATTTGGAACAAAAATGAAAGTGCATATTTTATTGCATTTTTGGCTTGATCGTGCATGTTTCGTAGTTTGATAGCGCATGAATGCATGCATATTTTGGGATTTTATAGTGCATGAAATTCTCGTCTCCAGTAATCAACATCTGAGCCACAGAAAAGTAAAGCCGTTGGAGTTCTATTCTCTAACATATTCCTGAATTCCAACACGATGGATATAAATAATGTTACGGAACAGACCCACTCAGAATTTAAAATCATCCTTACGTAACAGCAAACACATTTTTTTTCCCTTTTATGCTTATTTACTTACTGAATAACCTCAGATTGTGTTTTTTTCCTCATCGAGGCCCTAGCAGGACTATCCAGTGAAGAAGAGAAATATCTATCACGTAAATATTTGTCCGATCTAAGTTTCACGAATTCAGTTACCAGCAGAGAGAAACAATAACGAAACGTTACCACACCCACGTGGAAATCGATTTCCTATAGAAGAACAAACAGAGAAATTCAGCCTCAACGTACACCCACACAGAACTTGTGCGTAACACGATAACAACGGATCATTTTTGTGTGTAAAACAAACACGCAACGGACTGCGCTTTTGAAGTTCAAAACTGGAATATACAGAGTCTAACTAAATTTATTACAATGGAACTTCTGTTTCAAGCTGCACTGAGCATAATCCATGTAAAGTAAATAAAAACTTATAAAACGCAGAAAAACAACTACAGACTAAAGAATAAATGTTATAATAGGGATATCTTATGCGAAGTTTTACCGCTAGATGGCAGGAGCGTTCCATGCGGCGCAAAATGTTGTAGGGCTATGTTATATCATATGCTATAGTTGATTACGTTTTCCCGCTTGTTGGTTTTCTGTGCGTGTCAAAATTATATTTACAATTATACCTAGTATAATTTAATATAATTCAATATTTTCTTACCTCATAATTTAATTTAATTTACAATAAATAATAACGTAAACCTGTATAATATTGAGCGATTCCTTAAGATGGTGGGGAAATCTGCAGTATGCAGAATATAGATACGAGTAAATTGAATGTTCAAGAACCTAAACGAGAACTTTGAGAACGAGGTGCACGAATAAAAAAATGGGAACTATGTTGAAGGTGAATATCATCTTTAATAATTAGTATTTACGAACTGTATGCTAAAAACAGGATATGCAGCCACCCATGTGCTTTTTTTTTATAGGGAAGGGACTATCGAGATTGAATTCCTTGTATTTTTTTCTGTAGTTGCAGAAAGATCAAATGCAATTTTGAATAGGATGATATAATATGACGCCAGTAGTATCACGATTAGTCGTGTGTTTTGTAGGTTAAGGACATGCAGTTTTGAATACTATGTAGGATGATTTTGAAAATTTGATCTTAAAACATGGTTTTAATAATTAGGGTACAGTACATTAAAAACATAATTCACGAAATGGATTTCACTACGGATCGTCCTGGATAATAAACATTCCAGTTTATCGAGAGTTTACTGCAGGCGTAAACTTCGGAGACTCCTACAACTACTGCATATAATCTAAGCTGACATAGCTTGCTGTCGAGGTTGCATATGTCTTTATTAATTTTTCTTTTTCCTCTTCCAAAATGAAACTGTAGTCAACAATTCCTTACTTGAAGTAGTTACTTTTATTTAATAGCTAACTCTTTCGAGGCGCAATTTAATTACTTATATTTTTAAGGTTTAAAGCATATATTCAGAATATTTCGGGACCTGATTGAAGACAAAAAGCTTTCCCCGGTTTTTACTTACAGGAACATAACAAAAATTTGCCATTTTTTAGTTGTTTTTAAAGAGTGTTTAATATACTAATACACTACGTATTTCCTCAATGTTTATATACCGAAAAACAAATGCACACGCAAAGCGCATCCCTCAAAGTACACGCGCGCTATCTGTTGGTGCTAGTTCAGGATATCCCTATTCAGAAATACATGAATTACCTCTAACTGTATACGCAGGAGAAATGTAAAATACTTCAGGATAATGTAATTTGCGTTAAATCTACATACGTACATCGATTTAACTTGATATACCTATTCCATCTAGGAAGGAGAATATATTGTTGATGATTAATTTCTCTCTTATGTGTATCTGATGTGTTTAATAAACTCATGGAAAAAACGCTATGAACTTATGCAAAAACCTAATAGTTCTCTAAACAGTTAACGCTATGTCGACGTCACTGGTGACGCATTTGGTGACGTATGTTAACATTCGTAAAACTTCGGAAATAATCATTATACGATATTTCCCGCTTCTTTAACATTTATCATGTCATGGCTCCTATGATAATCAATCGCGCTGTAGTATTTTTAATTGATACTTGATGTTGGCCGAATTGTGAAGGTGCATTGACACAGCACACAAGACATGCTTGAGAATGTTTGGCAAGAATGAGATAACACCGTATTTTACAAGTGAGTGCATCTAAGGTCAGTATAAAACTTCAAACTTTCCTCTTTCAAATGGTGATAAGATCATATATTTATGTTCAATATTGGTGAAAATTAACCTTCTGAAACCGTCCAATTTCGTAACCACGATGCATTACAGCGTAGTGTTACATTTTACATTACATTAATTGTCACTGTACTACGTAAACCAGGGCTGGGCACCAAGAGCAAATTCTACTTTCTCACGGGGAACCAATATGACTTTCTTCCCGTCGAACACCGCGCAGTGTTTATGCCGTGACGGTAAGCGTCCTCGTTTAGAGTTCGAATTCGCTCCCGGTGCCCAGCCCTGACGTAACTGACACTGCACTGAATTACTTTACACCAGCCGTGGCGAGAACGTGACTCGCGAGACATTATGGCTCTCAGTGATAGCTGTGCATTTCGCTTGCTTCTAACCTCCGCCAACCCCCACCCTCTCACTCACTGGAGTCAAACTCCGTTGCATTTGTATTTGTCTTTGACCTGCGAGTGGCATATGTCTAATCTCGAAACCATGTACGAAAGTTCCAAGCAGGATGGGAGGACGCATTTTTTTGCTGTCAATATGACGAGAATATTAAATGTATGATTTGTTCACAAGTATTATGAGAAAAACGGTTGTATAACATAAAATGGCATTATACTACATGTTACTGGTGAAACATTAAAAGGTTAAGTGTTATTGTTGTTATCATCATCATCATCATCATCATCATCATCAGTATCATCATCTCTGTATGTCGATCCTTTTTCAGCAGATGTACGAATAATGAGGGTACCGCTTCAATTTGAACTCACAGATTTACTATGTGATATCAAATGAAAGCTAGCTGTAAAGACTTGATAAATGTTGAACTTTCAAAACTTTGCCAAAAATAAATATCCGAAGCTTCGTTCTTTCGCTTGCTCTGTCGAAGCCATGTTCGCTACAACTTACGTTTGTGAAAAATTATTTTCAACAATTAAAATAGTAAAACCCAAATTTAGATCACGACTGGCAGACAAATATCTTCGTGATCAACTACGACTGGCAGTAAGTGACATAATTCCTGATTTTGAAACTTTGTCGCAGAGACATTCTGAAGACAGTTAATTTTAGGTTGTGATATTGTTCATTTATTGTTGATATCTTTCTTCGTTACTCGTAGGCCTACTAAACATTAGTTTGTAGCCTTTCTTGTACTGTATAAAATTATATTTAAGTGCTTGACGTAAGGAAAATGAAAATCCGTTAATAAGTCAGACAGTTGCTTCACTTCCTCTTCGGGTGTCCGTCTCCTTCATAGGTGCTATGCACGTTGCAGGTTACACAGTGGCTCGGCGCACGATTACATTTTCGCCACCGCTGCTTTACATGCATCTTATGAGATTCACTGACATACTATAACATATATCACATTAGGTTACGTTACAGTACATGTCAGCAGGACTACAAGCACAACAGTTCTACCTATTAAACCAGTGGTTGTCATAAAACCACGAAATTGTGACGTAATAGAAATGCAACCTGCACACCACTATCACAGAGAGAGGGGTGGAGTGGGTATCTCCTCAGGTAATGCAGCGAATAACAGTGCAGAGACGAACTGTGACCAAAAACAAAAACAATATAATATTCTTCTACTTATTAACTACACTCACTTTTTCCGTGTTAACTTTTATCCTCCTATTCATTATTTTTGTATCTATACTAATAATAAATCTGTAGCCAAAATTTTTCTGGTAATTTTCGATTTTCTAAAAATAATTGGTGTTAACATGTATAATTAACCATCCTGAAACCGAAAGTCGCTTTTTGAAATTTTTGTTTGTATGTCTGTCTGTCTGTCTGTCTGTCTGTCTGTCTGTATGTTTGTTACCTTTTCACGCGATAATGGCTGAACGGATTTCGATGAAAATTGGAATATAAATTAAGTTCGTTGTGACTTAGATTTTAGGCTAAATGGCATTCAAAATACGTTATTTAAAAGGGGGTTATTAATTAAATACATCGAAATATCTCGCTTATTATTGATTTTTGTGAAAAATGTTACATAACAAAAGTTTCTTAAAAATTATTTCTGATAAGTTTTATTCTTTGAAAAATTTTATAGGACTGATATTTAATGAGGTAAATGAGTTTTAAAATTAAAATAACTGCCATCTAAGGCGGTGTATTGAAATAAAAAACAAATGACTTCGTCTATAAGGGGCCTTGACACAACAATCGAAAGCTACGAAACATAGCCTACAGACAATGTTTCTGTGTTTGTATGAAGTAATACAGCGAAGCGTTACATTTAGGAAGCTAAATTAACCGATTTGTATAATTAATTATTATTTCATCATTGGAAAGTGTAGTTTCTGTGGATGGACATAATGTTATAATGTTATTACAGTAACTTGTGAGTGAATTGAGGACAGGTAAGATTAAAATAGCTTCTTATGCACAGAAATCTTGATAGGTTATTCTGTATATTCATTTCCTGTATTTCTTATAATAATATTTATGAACATATTCATTTTTATCTCAGAGAATTAACGAACAACGAGAGTGTATTGATTTAGTATGCACTAATAGTACGTTAGCTTAGCAATCCATTATTTTATAATTCAAATTTTAACTAAGCTCAATTGAATCGAGTTAAAATACATAAAATATATATGCAATAGGTGCAATGCAAAAAAATTGGGTAATGAGCCAAGCAGATTATGTTGCGCTGTTGTAAAAGCTGTTCCTCCTGAGATTCAAGAGCTCCCACAACAAATTAAAAACTTTCTAATTCAGTACATCCGTTATCAACACACTTTTTACATAATATAATATAATATAATATAATATAATATAATATAATATAATATAGGCCTAATATAATAATAAATATGTAGCCAAAATTTTTCTGTTAATTTTCGCTTTCCCAAAAATAATTGGTAATAACAATTAATAACATGTTAAAGGAATTGCCATTGCACCAAATGAGTGCTCTCTGGATCAAAATGATCGCATTTTAATATTTTAAATACAATTTAAATTAAGTAACATATTAAACGATTTATCCTTGTATCAAACACGAATGTTCCCTGGATCAAATGTCCTATTTTAATTATGTAATTACTTTATATTTATTTCTAACGGGTGCAGCGGAGCGCACGGGTACGGCTAGTTGTTAATAAAATAAAATATATTTTTTATTTACCATAAAAAGAACGTGTACTTTACATCAGCAGATATTCGTACCAGACTGGTCACGAAGTTGTAAATTACACTACATACTTAAAGAAAAAGTCGAAGTGTTTTAATCCGATTAAGATATAGAAGCCGATACTTTTTGTTGTGTTGTTTATTAATGAAATATTCAAGTTACAGGTAAGGGCGTGGTAGTCTTTATATCAAGAAGAATAATAACAACGTACATTGTTCTTTTATACTTCATTTAAAATTTTACAACAAATTAAGTATCTCATATTTTTGCCATCTGCACAAAAGAAATACTTGTGATCCCATGCTCCTTAAAATTAAGTTTTTACTTATTATCTGTTTTCGAAAAGTCATCGAAACATATTATCCTACACACTTGTAACATTACATGCGTACGGCCGCTGCTGATAGATGTATTGTCTTATATCGAAGTGAAGGCTGTAAACAGAGAGTAGGGTATGATGCCATGGTTACGCTTGAGTGGAGGCAGGGGCATGTCCAGTAGCGACACAGCTTTTGGCGATCACTGTATTAAACCTTTATAAAAGAATCACGAGAAGGCCAGCCGGCGCTTCTTCCCGTCCTAAAGACGCCCTCCCGCACGTCTCGAAGCTCAGTTAATTGCAAACAAGGAAGCCACACAATTTAATTTGAAACTCTAATGAGGACGCGACGTCCATTTTATTACGGCAGTCACTCGTGATTTGTGCCCTATGTACAACAATAGCTCGTCTGACGGCCGACGGCGACGAGGCGGATTCTTGTGAAAGAAATTACAAGAATGCAGGTCATATCGACCGTTCTGTCATTTTCTTTTACAGAAAAATATTAACAAAGAAGACTTGAGACCATAGTTTCAATGTCAGCGACGGACTTATACCACATAATGACTTCTTTCTCCTTATTCCGACAAGAACAGGCTCAGAGAATTGGTATAGCTCTTGTCTGTTGTGAGGTCTGAGATGAAAAAGTACAGTGGAGCCTTAATTGTAGGCAGTTCAATTCTAAGATGGAGCACATCGATTCAGAGTTCAGCCACCTTACAGCAGCCGTGGCGAAAATGTATTCGTGCGTCGAGCCACTGTGTAACCTGCAACGTGCATAGCACCTATGGAGGGAGGCGGACACCTGAAGGGGAAGTGAAGCAACTGTCTGACTTATTAACGGATTTTCATTTCCCTTACGTCAAGCACTTAAATATAATTTTATACAGTACAAGGAAGGCTACAAACTAATGTTCAGTACGTGTAACGAAGAAAGAAATGAACAATAAATGAACAATATCACAATCTAAAATTAACTGTCTTCAGAATGTCTCTGCGACAGAGTTTTAAAATCAGGAATTATATCACTTACCGCCAGTCGTAGTTGATCACGAAGGTATTTGTCTATCAGTCGTGATCTAAATTAGGTTTTTCATTGTTGAAAATAATTTTTCACAAACGTAGACAAAATTGTAGCGAACATGGCTTCAACAGAGCAAGCGAAAGAAAGAAAGTTCGGATATTTATTTTCTAGGAAAGATTTGAAAAGTTCAACATTTGTCAAGTCCTTACATCTAGCTTTCATTGTAACATTACATTGTAAATCTGTGAGTTTAAATTGAAGACCTAACAGCATTATTCGTACATCTGCTGAAAAAGGATGGAATAATAATAATAATAATAATAATAATAATAATAATAATAATAATAATAACAATAACACTTAACCTTTTAATGTTTCATCAGTAACATGTAGTATAATGCCGTTTTATGTTATACAACCGTTTTCCTCGTAATGCTTGTGAAAAATCATACATTTAATATTCTCATCATATTGGCAGCAAAAAATGCGTCCTCCCATCCTACTTGAAACTTTCGTTTTTGTAGAGGTACATGGTTTCGAGAGAGAGATTGCGCAGGTCAGAGACAAATACAAATGGAACGGAGTTTGACTCCAGTAGTGAGAGGGTGGGGGTTTGGGAGTTGAAGCTCGCCACAATGTGCTCGTGAGTCGCATTTTCGCCACGGCTACCTTACAGGGTCCTCAAGAACAATGTTCACTATTTCAGGTTCTCATTGTATATCGTAATTTTACCAACAGAGAATCGAGGCAATTTCGTAAGTTAGATCGTAAGAATGTAACAAATAGATATATTTTAAAATAAATTAATTTATTGCGGTTGATTTTTTCTTAGTTGGTTATTTAACGACGCTGTATCAACTGCGAGGTTATTTAGCGTCGATGAGAATTCTGAGAAGGAGAATTTTTATGTCCTGAATCATTCTTTTCACATTTCCACATAACCCATAATTTCTTAACACTATATTCGGAAGGGGGTGGGTTAGCTTCTTGCATTATCTTCCCTGTGCACATTCCTTGTAGTTTCCCTACTACCTCCTCTTCCTTCTGATCTACTGTAACCTTGATTCATAAAAACCGACACAAAGCATCCATTCTCTTCCCTCCGACTCGGCTGATCAATAAGATTGTTTTAGCACAAACAGCAACAACTAGGACATTAACCTTTCGAACAGAATATGAACAGTACGCAGAAAAATAAATTTTTACATCACTACTTAGTGCCATTCTGATCACATGAAATGTTCAAACATGATATTAGTCCTAAGGTAAGGTCACACGTCGCTACTTTTGCAGCTCTGCAGTACAAAAACTGCGCAACTCTCGTACTGCGACGTGTGAACAACGGTGCAACCCGAAAAGTAGCGGCTGCCGAACCTGCTGCCCGCTACTTTTCCATGCTGCGCGCAGCTTAAAAGTAGCGACGTGTGAACAGGGTTCTCAGGGTTGCAGCCGCAGCATTTTGATATCGGTTTTGTTGAAACTCTTGCTGCGGTGCGACCAGTGTTACCACCCAAATGTGCCAACGATACCTTTATTGTTTGGATATATTTTAATATTAGATGTGATGAAAATAAATTATTTGTAACGGTTATTAAATGCACAATACAGTCTGGGCATATTTGCTGACGATGTAATTCACATTTTTAATTTTCTGTAGCGTAGTTTCAAACAGGAGGGTTGCCAACATTGATTACGTGAATATGCTGTTGGTTATCATTTAACAGTCTTACTAATAAACCGTGTATAGTTTTTATACGAGACTTATGCAGAGTTGAGACAGAAAACGTTACTAATAAACCGTGAATAAGCTATGGACATATAAACAGGCTGTAACTATACAATGGGAATTGCTTTGCAGTAGTTATATACACGAAACCACTTGTTTAAGCGTTAGGGAAAAATGGCCGCCCCTCTAACAGCTGTTCGTATCGACTGTCATTTTATGAAGATGGTTACCTTGTAACCACAGAAGAACAAACCAAAGATCATAGAATTATTAGAATAATATTGCTGTAGCTTGTACTCTTTTACCAAAATGTAGTGTGGTAATCGATTAGAGCCAGTTGTACTATCGATATTTAACACGCCACACTAGAGCGCGCTACCGGATGCAATAGAGAACCTCAGATATTTTATTACCTTTCGTAACGAAGTAATGACGAAACTATGACGTAGCTGTGTAACAGTCATACTGTTATACACGACGTATGTAGTGATTATTAGTAAGGAATTTACGCACGACTTATAAACGAGCTACTCATTGTATAAGTATA
>JAJSOF020000037.1:16903825-17113825 GCA_025594305.2 Periplaneta americana | reverse complement strand
TGTTAGAGTGAAAAAGGAACAATTTTAATTATATTGAAACACATGATGTTAAACGAAGTAACGTCAAGGAGATGCGAATTAGTCATGGTCCATATGTATGATGCCTGAAAATAGCTATTGAGCCTTTGAGTGCTGCAATTGTTAGATCTCTTAAAATACTTTTATGCAGGCCAAAGATTTACAGAAGTCGATTAGGAACCGGGGTATATCCCACGGGCTCCTATCATTAGTCCCGAATGACGATGGATTCCAGATGGTATTTGTCCTTATAAAAACTGATGGAAGGTTCATATATATTCCTTTTTTCCTCGTGTACTTCTTCTGGCTGGTGTTCGTGCGATTCGAATCTCACAGTAGGGTCTATGATGTAACCCTCAAGAGAGGGAGGTTTAAATGCAATTATGTCAATTCTTCGATTACTGCCCTCACTGGATATACCGTGTACTTCTTCATATACTGAATAACCTTTGTTCCTTAAGGCAGTTGCTATTATAGATCTTACTGTATTTCGAGAAGTTCACCGTGTGGACAGGCCCCCAGGACATGGGAAAGGGTTTCAACCTCCCTGTCGCAACGTCGACAGAGGTTACTGCCCAAGACCTGCTAGGTACACTACAATATTATTTTGTTATATTTTTATTTATCAGTACATCAAAACGGACTTTTATGCTGTTGGCAGCTGAAAGGAACAGTAGCCTACTGATCGTAATGAAACATCAGTTACAGATGTTCGATGTCTGCCTTTATTAAAGTTGATTATAGAAAACAGTTGCCCACAAATATAAATGTTGAGCCATACATAGCAATCATTTTTCACAGAGCCAGCCTGTGTAGTCGTGGATATTATTGCTAATGTTTAGTCTTGTGAAACTCAACTAGGCTAGTAGTATTATTCAAACGATCTTTAGCCCTTAAGTCACATTAAGATCAATAAGTTCGGGCTATATATCGTTAAATGTTAAATGTTATGTTCCGTCTTTTAGATTCCTCAATACTGTACTGTAGCAGTAGGTAAGCAACGTGAAACAGTTACTGAGAATAGGCCTACACACTGCACTCCACTAGAAAACTGAGTGGTCGTTTCCCTCTCCTCTACCTATAGCAAGTCTATGTCATTCTGATATATCTTCCTCTCCGTTTCGGCGAGCGGTAAACATAGCTCTCCCGCTCCGAAGGAGAGCGCGCGCTCGTTGAGCGCTGTTTGTGCAGGTATGGTCTAGAACTTATCAACTGATACAGAAACAGTTTTCTGTTATTTCACATTACAAGATTATAATTGCACTAATATTTTCGATTTTTTTTAATCATCTTCAGGTGGACAGACATAGATTGAGAAATTGAGCATAGTTGAAATACAAAAATCGAAAAATATGTGATTTCGTATTATAAACTAAATTTAAAACATATAAAACCAATATAAAATTATATAAGATGTGGTTCTAAGTCATTTTAACACGTGATAAAACATTTGTAAGTTTATAAACTAGTCTTTTAAATATGACCACATATTTAAATCTTTTGATGTTACATAACCAGTTTCAATCATAAAAAAAAAGAAATTATGCACGTATTAACAATAAAAAGTTTAAAATTTAAAATTCCTTAGTGATACCATGTTCAGAAAAAAAGTCTAATGCAGTGGTTATCAGCACAGAGCACCCTGGGGCTAGCACCTCTTACCCGCGGAGAACACACTGCACTATGGTGCATTCGTAGCTGCTGCTCTCTACCTCTTCCTGTTGCACGACGGGGCACACGGGACGGCTCCGCTTACCCTTTACCCATTTCAGCGAGTGCTGACGGCCACTGGTCTAAGGAATTTTAAATTTCAAACTAAGTAACTATAACGTCATTGATTTAAACGAACAAATTATCGATCACTATCGATTAGTATGGATCAGGTATCTTTGAACGCCAGTGTACAGTAGTGACAAAAAAAACCGGACCGACCCTTGTAGCTGATTTCAGAGCCTTGTTCACTCCAGAGCACGATAGGCTGGTAACTAAGACTTTCGTGGTTCGAATCCTGCCTGGGAAGGAAACTTTTTTTTCATCCTTATTCGAATTTATTCCCAATACTTTTCAATTGCAGCGATATTTTACTACTTAACTAACATATTATTCCCAGAACATGAATTTTACCGGCTTATTTTCTAATGGCTTTCGAAATGGGCTACGTCAGCAGTCGAAACTACAACAATTTCAATAGATTACTCGCTATCTTGTGAATGCGGGCGTGGCATGCGCAGTGGCTCATTTCGGGGACTTTGATCATTCCGTCGGCCCGGTTTTTTTTTTTTGCCACTACTGTACGGCCCGGTTTCTTCAACCTTTGTTATAATGCACCTAACATAGTGTTAATTAACTGTAAGTTAAAAGTATGAATTGCTGTTAAAAAATATTGCGTTTCTTCGACTTTATATTTCACATTTTAACATTCTGTTTGTTAACTCTCTGTTAGGACCAGAGATTCTAGAGTTTAACCATAACCTATAACCAAGTATAGGCTCACTTCTGTTTTCTGAAGCTCTGACAATTGCGATTCTCGCTTGTTTCCGTTGTTTGATTCAGAGAGAATAGAAGTCTTTCTATTCTCTCAGGTTTGATTTCTGCTTCTTTCCTCGTCTGTATCACAATAGCGTGGAGCGGCGTATTGGTGTTGCTGTTATGAAATGGAAAACGCTGGAACAAAAAGAAATCTTGGGACTAATTTCTCTTCGTTCGAAAGAAACCTTCTGCTGGAAATTATTTCCCAGTATAAACCAATTAATGAGAATAAACAAACAAACGGATCTAAGTTGAAAGCGAAAAGTGAGGCTTGGCAGAAAATAGCCTATACCTTTGTATGAACTTCTGGTCTGTCAAATCACAGAAATCATCCGCTCTGTTTATATATTCATGGATATCATTTTCTGAATAATGCAGATATACTGTATAAGTTCAGCATCTAACGCACCAGGCATATCGGATACTTCTATGCTAACAGAGAGTTAAATGATTTAACTGCATGAAATTGGGCAGTTAAATTAACATAGGTTTTTAACAGCCTGTTAGTACTAACAGTAGTTGAAGAAATGCTTCAACTGTTAAGTTTACAGTTAAAATGGAATAACACACTGTTATAATTTAACAAGGTTGAAGAAACCGGGCCTACATCTGTTATCAGGCAGTACATCTCATTTGACGATATGTTTCAGAAAAAGAACGGTAATTGTTTGCATACATCAAAAGTCTGATTAGTGTAATAAGTTACTTGTCAATGGAGAGGGAAGGGAACTGCCCACACTACCCCATTACCTCCTGGCTTAGTTTCCTCATGAGTGATGCCATATTGGTGTCGCGTTCAAATCTCTCTTCGGGTAGTTGACTAACAAAATAAAGAAAGACGGAAAGAAGAACGAAACCCTGTTACACGTTCGAGTCGGTAACAGATTAGTTTGCCTGAATTATAGAGGTCGTTTTGGGGAGGTTGTCGATAGGTCGCTTGGGGCGGCCGTTTGTCTACCTGCTCTAGTCGGCCACTGCCTGCTGTGTGCTGAACCCGAGTGAGGTGAGAATTCATTCATTCATAGCGTTGCACCCAAGGGCAGATGTTTCACTCCAAACCGATCATGCTCCAATCTATTCTATTGTCTGCCTTCCTCTTTATCTCCGCATATGATCCACATATCTTAATGCCGTCAATCATTTCTCACCTCGCCTCTGGAATTCATTACCTAATGACGTCAAGGACTGCCGGACTTTATCAGAATTCAAAATTAAATTGGAAAATTTTGTCTTATTTAATGCTTTTTAGGTATTGCTAGAAGTGCTGATTTGTGTTTCTTACTCTAGGTCTAGATTAAAATTGGAAGTTTTTTGTTTGTGTCAGTTAATTAGTTAGATATAATTAATTACGATGCTTAATGACTCGTCTAAACTTTGTGTGACTGCAAAGATTTGTATATATTTTTGTGTGGCTTTACTTAGTTTATAGTGTGATTTATCTTTTTATTTCTATTATTCTATTTGTATTTCTAGTGGTGTGGAAGATGGTCTGATGGCCTTAAGGGGACACTGCGTGCAACTATATTTTGGAACTTTTTCTCCTATTTGACCAATCTTTTCCAAATTTGGAGAAAAAGTTTAATATACACATGGAACGTAACATGCAAAATCTCAGCTCATTAGATACAATACTTTTCAAAATAAAAAATATTTCATTTTTTAATCAATCATTAATTGAAATATCACTTTTAATTATGATTTTTTATTTCTTGGCTTTGTGCATTTGACTGTGACTTTTCAATGGATAGGAAGAATTTTGCTTTGATTTAGTTCTGTCACGTAAATTAGTGTAGAAATTTAAATTTTCACTTTACTATGACACTTTTTCTCCAATTTTCAAGTTGAGTGTCCCTTAACTAATCAGAATAAATAAATAAATAAATAAATAAATAAATAAATAAATAAATAAATAAATAAATAAATAAATAAATAAATAAATAAATAAATAAACAATTAAATAAATATGTAAATAAATAAATAAATAATTAAATTAAATAAGTAAGTAAATAAATAAATAAATAAATAAATAAATAAATAAATAAATAAATAAATAAATAAATAAATCTTCTTCTGCCCCGACGCTATCAAAATAGGCCACGTTATTTCAACCAGGCACGGTAATATGTCTGATGAATTCACTTTTTGCAAAAATTGCAAGCTCGAAAATAATG
The DNA here is from genome assembly GCA_025594305.2 of Periplaneta americana. Classification (NCBI taxonomy): domain Eukaryota; kingdom Metazoa; phylum Arthropoda; class Insecta; order Blattodea; family Blattidae; genus Periplaneta; species Periplaneta americana. The sequence goes on along the minus strand of JAJSOF020000037.1, from coordinate 17,109,107 downwards.
AGGTTGTACTAACCGAAAATATTATTTTATACTCTACAGTGATTGATAAGTGTGAAAGGAAGAACATAACCAACCCCAAACGTCCCATCTCAATCACCACAAAGCTATGCGTTTTAGGCAAATTGCCCCGACAATTGCCCTATAGTCGAGAGAAATAAGGAAAATAAAATTCGAAGAGAGAAAAGAAGGAGAAAAATCGAGATGTAGGAAACTAACAAAGCTGGGAAGAAATAAAACATATAAAAAGAATGAATAAGAAAGAAACGAGAAAGGAAATTTATCGACTAACAAAACAAATAGAAATAAAAAAAAATATAAAACTATGGAATAGAAAATAAATATGAGTAACGTTGAGACATTACCAAGAGAGTTCAAGGCAGTGGTATTTAACTTTGCCGTGCTGTTATTTTTGTCTCAGAGCCAACATTTTCAGCATTTATGAAACAACTAAATAGGCGACAACACAATGAGAGAACATGCTGCATGATGACTTTACAAAACATGACCGTCCGCAGTAATTACTGTACTACGTACCAACTCTTCAGCAAGCCAGGAGCGGACCACAAATATTGTAAATCAACAAGCAGCACCTTTAGTAATGGCGGTGACGACAGATCCAGGTCGAATGTATTACTCGCAAATCACATTTAATTTCTTCGGGATAACTTGCAATAGTAATATACGTTACAAGAGCGGTATGTTGACGTTTTCATGGTCGAGGAAAAGATTGAAAAAGCGAAACGTAGTTGAGCTTTTTTAATTTCCGAGAACATCAAAACAAACATACCGCTCGTGTATCGTACATTATTTTGTGCGAAGATCGTTTATTACATACCTGAAAGACGAATTTCTAATTAGTTGCAATGAAATCTCCGTGTTGGTTTCTGTTTAATGACGGCAACTTCGAACACTAAAATATCTTTCTTCTACATTGTTGTTATAAAATGTTTTCTGTGTTTACTATACTCCAGCAGGCCGTGATATACGTCTGTCTTTTTTTCCCCAGTCTATAAATGCAAACGGTAAGGTTATGTAATGATTTATTTTTATTTTAATATTTTAACAATATTATTTATATAACATATTGCAATAATAACATCGGCATCTGGAATCTTGTTGATTTTTTCACGGCTTCCTTAATGTTACTTGTATCAGGAATGCAATAAGTTTCGTGGAGTAGTAGACTTTACTTAATTTTTGCAAATATTTAAAAACAATAATTAACATTGCAATTTAGGTGAAATAGCAGTGGTAACTTTCCAATTTATAATTATTACTATGTTAAACGTCTCTAAAAATAATATGTTAAAAGCCTAAAGCAATAAATGAATGTCGCGCTTAAGCGGTAAGAAGAGGGAAATTGTTACGTGTGTTACGTTGGAAATACTGAATGTGGTATTTCACACTTACCGCGTATTGGTTCTGTGCGGAAACCAAGCAAATACGCACGATCTCGCACAAAATTAATTTACAATTTGATTTCAGTATCTATATATATAATTTGAACTGGTGATGGAAATTACGGGAAAACGGCTGGACGGATTTTAATAAGTGACCCCTCATTTTGAAGCTTGAACTTAAAGTTTTTCGGAAAAATAGTTTTCAGCGAAATGTCAATTTTTTAACATAACTTTCCTATTTTCCAAAATCCATCTGTCGTCAGTTTTGAGAACTAGCTAATAGCATTCACGGCCGACTTGATATTCCCTTCGCTTTTCTGTAAAGGAGAAGCGGAGCGAGCATCAAGTCGGTCGTGTTGCATTTCAGAATAAAACAAAACACATACTACAGTAAACAATATTAAATGAAGGCCATGATCTGCAAGAATGCTGACATATTTAGAGCTCAAATCAAATTGGTTATTAAAAACTTAACTTCCTAAAAATAATTTACAGGTTCGATTCTGTGGTGTGTAATTTTCTGGATACAGCTGTGTATTGGATATTAAAAACTACTAAACTTGAGGTGGTTTGATGACATTATTACCATTAGAAATGAAATATTATTGTAGTTAATGCCATGATGTGACTATTTTTCATTAATTATACATATTAATGCTATATTGATGATATGAAAGTGAAACGTTTTGGAGTTATATAAGTAGATGTAGATAATAACTTAAATTAGATTTTGATTTCTATATTTTACTGATTGACGGCTATATGGTATATATAGTATATGTTACTGAAAGCTATAAAACTTACGTAAGTTAATAATATTATTAAAAATCAAATATTTTTATAATTATTAATCAAGTGGGGTTGGGTCTTTTTCATATATTTAATGGCAGTGTGGCGTAGATATTTATATGCGTGGTTCTCTTCAGTATTGGCTCGAGGGAGAGTATCTTTCTTTGTTATGGAATCAAATAACTTTCCGAATGTTTAGTATTCTTCATTGAAAATAAATCTGAAAAATGTTTATTTGAACGTCTAATGAACTTAGTTTGCAGCATTTGCTGCACAAGCCACTAGTTAAAATATATTTAAGGGAGGTGGGATATGATGGTAAGGACTGGATTAATCTTGCTTAACATAGGGACCTAACATATATCCCACCTCTCTCAAATCCATTTTAATATCATACTCCCATCTACGTCTCGGGTCGACCTGGTTGGCGAGTTGGTATAGCACTGGCCTGCTATGCCCAAGGTTGCGGGTTCGATCCCGGGCCAGGTCGATGGCATTTAAGTGTGCTTAAATGCGACAGGCTCACGTCAGTAATTTACTGGCATGTAAAAGAACTCCTGCGGGACAAAATTCCGGCACATCCGGCGACGCTGATATAACCTCTGCAGTTGCAAGCGTCGTTAAATAAACCATAACATCTACGTCTCGGCCTATTCAAAGGTCATTTTCCCTTAAGACTTCCAACTAACACTCTACATGCATTTCTGGATTCACGTATACGTGCTACATGCCCTGACCATCTCAAACGTCTAAATTTAATGTTCCTAATTATGTTAGGCGAAGAATACAATGCGTGCAGTTCTATGCTGTGTAACTTTTTTCATTCTCCTGTAACTTCACCCCTTTTAGCCTCAAATACTGTATGTTTCTGAGAACTTTATTGTCGAACACCCTTCGCCTCTGTTCCTCTCTCAATGTGAGAGTCCAAGTTTCACAAGAATACAGAACAACCGCTAATATAACAACTGTTTTATAAATTCCAACTTTCAGTTTGTCTTTTTGGCATCATCACGGCACGGCGTGTCCTCATGTTGCAGATAGAGGAGACGGCCTCCAGATATGGAGAGTGGCTGCGAATATATTGAATAAGCAGTCGTGGACAGCCGATAAGGGTTGGTCCTCCACCTTGGGGGTTGGGCGAAAGGCTAACAACCCATCACCGTAAAAAAACAGCTTGTTACGAAACCATACAACAAGGCACGTATGGGCGAATCCAGAATTGCATATACTGGGTCTTCAGCTCAAAATGTGTCATGGCTCGCTGTATGTCGTCATGTGGCTATCCGATGAGCCTAGAGAATTCAATTTTCCTACACTTCCGCAAGGGCGTATTACCTAAATGCGAGAGAAGTTGCCTAGCAAGTACGGCGTTCATTCTGAAGATTACTTACCGATACGTACGGTAACGCCAGTAGTGGCAAGAATGTGAACTGTTTGGAAACACGTACTGAAGTGAGTTTTTTTCTTACTGTCGGGATATGAGGGAGAGGGTTAAGACGATTACTTACGTATTTGTTGACATTAACTTCGACGGTCAACATGGACATTTGCATTTGATTTGATTTGTGTTGTGGAATGTTACCGAACGCAACCGATGATAACAAATACCCTGCGTACGACTTGCCGGCGCAAAACACAGTTCGAAAGAGGTTATGGTAGCACACAGACCGTACAGACCGCCATCTGTTGCTACGACGTTCAAGTTATACCGTACACGTTCTCAAGTTCAGACTGAAGAACGCCTTAAATAATAGGCAACTTCTCTAACATATAAGCTGAAACTCGCTTCAAATCGGTGACCCAACAACAGTGACGTCATGACACACTTTGAAATGAACACCCAGTATAGTGTTAGTTGGGAGGCCAGAGGGAAAAGACTTTGGGGAGGCCGAGACGTAGATGGGAGGATAATATTAAAATATATTTGAGGGAGGTGGGATATGATGATAGAGACTGAATTAATCTCGCACAGGGTAGGGACTGATGGCGGCAATGAGCGATTTTTGTAAGTAAAACAAGATGACAAAAGCATCTCAACCGAATAATAGCAGACATTTCCCATATTTATTCTGCGTTTAATTTCCCCTGAGTGTTATTTATGTTTTTAAGATAGGGAATTTGAATTTGAATTTTTCCACCTCTTCAAAGGATAGATTTTTTTATTTTAGTTTTTTTTATTTCCATTTAGTACTATGTTCTGGGCATGAGACATAACCATATTCTTCGTCTTTTCGGGGTTTACAGTAAATTCAAAACTATTTAATTATTTGTTAGGAGTAAAATTCCCGTTTAAAACGTTTAAATCCCTTCAAGGAGATAGTTTAATTTGGAATTAGCGAAGTGGTGTACGTCTTTGGATCTCACGTATTTCAACCCGGTCCAAAACCCCTAGCAGTTACGCAAGGTTTTGTTGTTTCATTTTATTTATTCAATACAAGTCAATTAAACCCATTTATTATAACCTGAAAAATGTTATGTCAAACACAGATTGAAGTATCTTTCTGAAAGGCATTCATGTGTACGACGTTTCAACAGACAGTTACTGGACAGGACAATAAAGCTGTCGTTTATATTAAATTTTATTGTTAAATATTAATATAAATACTATTTGTAATAGTTAGTTTGAGTAAATGAAGCCCACACATGCTGGTTATGACAGCTGAAGCCTGTCCCAGGTAAGAAAGCCGCCAATACATGCAAACTACATCCACCGCTATCTCCCACCTCATTAGCCCACAAGCTACAGACTAATTTACATTATTTGATCGAAGCAATTTAATTCTATTACACCGCCTAACCGGGATCGTAAGGCAAACTAATGCGCCTACGTCTAACCATATACCTGCTCAAAATGCCATTGAAGATTATGCGACAACTTGCAGACACAAGAAAAGTCAACATTTGGATAATAGTAGCAAAAATAAACAGGTTGCAATGAGATTAAAGAGATATACTAGTATATAATTACGAGTAACTATAGAGACAAACGGACACGACTTTAAAGTCGACAATAACGGGATATTAGTATTCAAGAGACGGATCAGGTGAGGTGAAAATCAGAACTGTTGTTGCCTATTAAAGTTTACTGCTTATAAAATGTATATAATTATACATAGAGTGAAATGTACGTAATGTCATTAATTTCAGGGGTTTATTCTATGAGATATTTCAAACAAAAACGTTTAATATTCATATTCATATTCTTTATTTCCCTGAAGGTACAAGAATAATGAAATAATATAAAAAAGACAATGTGTCAATATTTAAAATATTACAAGAGTAAATAAATAATAAAATTTAACTAAAATACTATATCGTGTTCAAAAAATTCATTCATATTATAAAAGGGATTATTTTGTAGCCATCTCTTAATCTGAAGTTTAAATTGTGTTTCATTAAGTGCCTTTATATTTGTTGGTATCTTATTATATACTTTTATTGCAGTAATTACATAGCTTGATTGTGTTTTTACAACCTGACAAGTGGTACGTTTAATTGATCATTATTTCTGGTTTCATAGCGATGCAGATCTACTATACTTGTATAATTAGTAATATTCTTGTTTACATACATTAAAAGTTCAAAAATATATAGATTGTAGACTATCTTAATCTTTTCATTTTTGAAAAGAGATGTACATGGTATTCTGGTGGTGACATTGTTAAAATACGAACTGTCTTTTTCTGCAGTAACAGAATGTTTGGAAGGTCCGAACTATTTCCATATAATACAATTTTCCATGTTTTTTTTTCCTTTCCGAGATAGAAATTGTTTTATATGAAACATTTCACATTGTGTTTTGGGAAAACCACTGTCAGAAGGAAGTGAAATAGAGAGAGGAATACCTACGTCAAGGATGCCCTTTATCACCTATCCTCTTCAACATCTACTTGGTATAGCGCTGGCCTTCTATGCTCGAGATTGCGGGTTCGATCCCGGCCCAGGTCGATGGCATTTAAATGTGTTTAAATGCGACAGGCTCATGTCAGTAGATTTACTGGCATGTAAAAGAACTCCTGCGGGACAAAATTCCGACACACCGACGACGCTGATATAAGCTCTGCAGTTGCGAGCGTCGTTAAATAAACCATAATTTTTTAACATCTACTTGACGGATTTAGTGAATAACTGTTTCTATAACATGGGAGGAGTGATTGTAGGAGGCAGAAGAATAAAATGCATATGATTTGCTGACGATATGTCTTTGTTAGCAGAAGAGGAGATGATACTAGGAGATATGCTACTGGAGCTACATGACAGCTGTGAGCAGTATGGAATGAAGATAAATGCAAATAAGACGAAGACCATGGTCATAGGAAGTACAATAAAGGTGACCTTGCGAATTCTAAATGAGGCAGTAGAGCAAGTGGACAGTTTCAAATACTTAGGGTGTACTATAAGCAGTAACATGAGCTGCTGTATGGAAGTATGAAATAGATATATCATCATCATCATCATCCTTCACGAATTAGGCCTCTGTAGACCTGTTTCGGCCCCATTTAGCAGTCTTCTAAAAGGTCTTCCTGGTCGATGATGTCCTCTAGGTTTATACTGCATCATAATTTTTGGGATTCTTGAATTTTCCATTCTTCTTACATGATCTAGCCAATTGAATTTGTATCTGCTGATTTTTTTCTTCTACTGACTCTACTTCTAATTGTTCTAAAATTTCTTCATTCCTTTTTCGGTCTAAAAGAGTATATCCTGCTGTCCTGAAAAATTTCATTTCCGTTGCTTTGATTCTGTTCATGTCTTTTTTCTTTAATGTCCAAATCTCGCTTCCGTATAAAAGGGGGGTAATGCTAGTGTATTATATATTTTTATTCTTGTAGATTTTTGTACTAATTTAGCTTTTAATGTATTGTTTATTATTCCTAGAATTTGTGTAAATTTGGTATAATTTTCTTGTTCTCATCTTTTTCTTGATAAGATATTTCACAACCCAGATAATTGAAATTTTGTACTGTTTCATCAAATGCAGAGGAAATGCTGCATTACAAGCCTGTCCAGAGGCTAAAAGTGGCAGCCCCACTACTGGACTACCTAACGATAAGGCTAGTAACCTACATATCTTAGGGAAAATTACATTACTTTGAAGCCTTAAACAAGCAGTATAAAATAGATATTTAAATACTAAAATATCGTTCCTAAACTATTTGGAGCAGATTTGTATCATTATTTACAAAATAAGCCTTCAAAGATTAATATTTTCGTCTATTTTTAGTATGCTACCGAATGAAGTACAAAACATCTGCATAATTAAAGAGTTTTCCAGCATTATCAAACTTATACCTGAATGCAGGAAGTAATTGAATTTTTTACATTAAAAAGAACAAAAACGTTCTTGCATTTGACTGAACACTCGTTACAATACAAATCTAGTAACTTTTCTATATTTTCTAGCAGAAGATTACACCTTCTATTAGTTAATAAAGAATTGACACTGAAAAACCTTCAGTTGCAAAAAAGTTTACATTTAATAAACAAAAAAACAGACAGTTGAAGTCATTTCAAAACGTTAATTTATACCTACTGTAATCAAGTAGACTTGGTTGCTGGGTAAATAATTCGAGTATGGACCCCGAGACATTTCACCGGCATTAAACACCTTCATTTTGCATTCAGACGCTTTGCTTCAAATAACCTAAGATGTTGATACATTTTCTTTATCGTAAAACTAGTTGTAATAAAATAAAATTTTAGACTTTCAAAAGAAAATATTTTCACTGGATTCGAAAAATAATAAAGCAAAGGTGGAAAATGAACTAACTTCATTTGTTTTAGTTTCTCGAGCTCATAAACGCTAAAATTTAATAATTGAGGAGCAGACATGGAAAACAGTATAAGTACCTCTCGAGATCAAATTTTGTTTTGTTTGTTTTTTTTTCATGGAATTTGATATAATGTACCAGCACCAATGTCATAGTACTGGATATATGTCTCAAACATCCTTCCATTATAAAGGAAACTAGAGTCTAGACATTACTAGATGGTACTTATTAGTTTGTGGATCCAATTTATTTTATTTGATGGACAATATAAGTGCCACCTTGATGTATGTTCTGTGGAGGTGTTATATTTCCGTGTTGATCTGCAGTGGTTTTGTAGCATATATCATGGATAATAACAGGCAACTAACTATAAAAGTATCTAAGGCAAAGAAGTGTCATTGAAAATAGTCTACGGCAGCAAGGTAGCCATACACAAGGGTTTTTAAAGCCATGGTTCCTGATGAATGCCCTATTCGTCCAGAATTAAAAACCATTCAAAATTAATTTCAATGAAATCTGAAAACATCTTGCTGTTGCTTCAAAAAATAGGGCTCTAAATACATTAACATAAACATTACAAAATTGATGGATTCGAGTCGTTTTGAAACATCAACATTGGTCACTTACCAGGAATAGACTTGGCGACAAAGAAAGACATGTTACTGGTTTGAAAGAAGAAAGGACGAACACTTGAACTGTTACAATTTGTTTTGCTTGCTGAACTCAAAGAACTCTTTAAAAATTCAATAATTGTTAAGAAGAAAGATCTTCTGAATTTCTAGATTTCATGGACACTAAGTAATGATGGTTTTTATAAGGACCTGTGCCAGTAAAAAAACAAACTGTTTCTCTTATTGCTGTACAAATCAAATTGTTAGTGTTCTATCTTTTAATATTCACAAATCACTAAATAAATTGTCTGTACCGTTTTCAAGCGAAATTATACTGCGCACTTATATCGTTGTCAGACTTTGATAATGTAAGCCAGTTACACTACATAATATTGTCAGTAATGGGTTGTTTCACTGCTCAATATGTTTGCAGGGAACTTGTTGGATGTTGAGACACTTTATGTTGAAAAATTAAATAGTAATTGAAAGTATAGAGTTTTTTGTGTTTTCCCCACATTTCATTTGGAATATAGCGTTTTCCTTGTCCATAACAGTTTTCAGTACAATTTTGAGTTTCAAACTCTGACGGATTCGGAATGTTGGTTCAAGGGTGGTTTTTTCTTGAAAATTCATTTCTATTGTCTCGTTATAATATCTGGAAAGCCCGATGCAGTGGCAGTTATATAAATATTAGAGGCGAGGTGAAAAATTGTGCAACAATCGAAAAATATGAAGATTTCTATGATGTATCAACATTTTACCAAAACATTATGAAATATAAAAAATTTTTATTATAAATTGCATGCTACCATCCTGAATCATGAAAATTCTGGTTTGCATACCGCTATCAGTAACGGTTTAGGAGTTTAGACTATGAAATTTCATATTTTGCCTGTCACTAGTCATTGCACTTCCCATAATTGAGGAAGATTAAGGTATAAATTACTGAGGCGGTCACTACAGTAAATTATGACGCTTTTGTTCAACGTAGAAAACATTTTACTTGAGTAGGCCTACAAAGAGGATGACATTTTCCATAAAGCAATTAATTATACAGCATCTAGTTAATGATATCTAGTTAAATGCAAACAAAACTTCAGGTTTGATGTTTACATCCCTAGTCACGGTATAAATTGCCATCATTCGAATGGCTCAGATATCACGAATGCTAATGCCGGAGGCTCGCTGAGTAGCTTTTCGAGGGTCTGACCCATGATGATTTTATACATTTGATCCGAACAAAAATTCCTTTGTGCGAGATCGTGCGTATTTGCTTTTTTCCCCACAGAACCAATACGCGGTAAGTGTGAAATACACATTCAGTATTCCCAACGTAACACACATTTCCCGATCTTCTTACCGCTTAAGACAAGACATTCATTTTACTGCTTTAGGCTTTTAACAAAGGCTATTATTTTTAGAGACGTTTAACTAGTAATAATTATAAATTGGAAACTTACCACTGCAATTTCACCTAAATTCCAATGTTAATTATTGTTTTTGGAAATATTTGCAAAAATTAAGTAAAGTCTACTACTCCACTAAAGTTATTGCATTCGTGATGCAAGTTCCATTAAGGAAGCCGTGAAAAAAATCAACAAGATTCCAGATGCCGATGTTATTACTGCAATATGTTATATAAATAATATTGTTAAAATATTAAAATTAAAAATAAATCATTACATTCTTACCGTTTGTTTTAAGTTCGCATTTATAGACTGGAGGAAAAAAGACAGACGTATATCACGGCCTGCTGGAGTATAGTAAACACAGAAAACATTTTATAGCAACAATGTTGAAGAAAGATATTTTGTTTTCCGAAGTTGCCGTCATTAAACAGAAACCAACATGGAGATTTCATTGCAAAGAATTAAAATTCGTCTTTCAGGTATGTAATAAACGATGTTCGCAAAAAATAATGTACGATACAACGAGCGGTATGTTTGTTTTCATGTTCTGGGTTAATTGAAAAAGCTGAACTACGTTTCGCTTTTTCAATCTTTTCTCTGACCATGAAAAAGTTAATATACCGCTCTTGTAACAAATATTACTATTTCAGGTTACATTTGTTGAGATCAAATTTCTGCACATTTGAGGATCAAAACTAATCATTTATTATTATAATACACTGCTGTCTTAAATTGACGGAGTATATTGGGAATTAATTCAGTAACTTTCTCAAAATACGCTATGAAATATTTCATATAATTTTTTTTTTCTCGAAAAGGAAGCAAAAACTAGAAAAATCGTATTAAACTGTTTTAATTATCTCAAAGAATAACCCCAATTAATGAAATTACTTACGGTTCACCCTGTAAGGTAAAGGTTGGCAATATTGTGATACTAATAATATTGTGGCAGTTCTTTTTTTGAGAATTTTTTACAATTTTACTGAACGAGAGGAAGATCGGTTTTTTCGCGTCAACGTACTAAAGGAATGTTCGTGGACAAGTTTCTGCACAAAACCGGTCTTTCTCTTGCTCAGTAAAATTGAAAGAAATTCTCAAAAAGAACTGTCATAATATTATTAGTATCACAATATTACCAACCTTTGCCCTACATATATTGAAAATATGTCCGCCGTTCACTTGCTCAACAAAAGTATTCTTTCTGCGATATCGTGGCCAACATTTTAAAGATCATATTTTGGAATATTCCCAGTTCTTTTTGGGGGGAGATAGGAGATAGCATACTAAGATATTTTCTGATAATTAGGAAAACTGTTCTGTAATCCATTTTATGCTCGACCATGCCGAAATGTAGTAATTATACACCTGGTAGCAGTCCTTTACTGCATGCCATTAAAGTACACCTATACATTAAAGTTCAGGTTTTCGATTATTCTCGGATATGCAATCGAAAGACAACGAGGGAAACGTCACGGAGGCTGGAAATCCAATACTGTCGCAGAAGGTTATGTTCTGTTACTATAATAATTAGCGTTAATTGTAAATAATATTCAAATAAATTCAATTTGTCATCTCGTTTTTCAATTCTAAATCAATTTCCAGGTTATACATTCTCTGCATTACAGCAAGGTCAATGACATTATTGTTCCTCGGAAAAAATCAATACTTTCGCGTCTGCGCACATCTCACAATTCACGAGCTATGAACAAGGACACTTCCGATCTTCTGTCAGATACAAATAAAGTGAATATTTCTGAATAATTTCAAGTTAGAAATATGGTCGAGCATGAAAAGTCGTATGAAACTTGGTATAAATGTAATTAAGACGCTCGTATGAAAATTATGAAACTCGCTTGCGCTCGTTTCATAAACAAACATACTTGCGTCTTAATTACTATCATTATAGGCTCGTTGCATAATGTACTATTAAGATGCATGGTCATCTGATTAACACTAATAACTGTATAATAATTATTTCTACTTATTTCATTACTTGCCTAAAACACCTCAGCAGCAATGACATTGATTACCTTTGGATTTCCAGATTTATTGCCATCAACAACGGTTTCTTCAAACCTTCTGATTAAATCCTCGTAATTAAGAATGGAATGTGGCTCTGCTCTTAAAGTTTAAGTGTCGTATCGTAAATTTTCTCAAACCTTGAGAAAGAGACACATTGTTTCATAATAGCATTGCACCCACCGTATAGTAACATTTACTGATATAACCTTTGCTCGAAACTTCAAAATTCTTGAAGCAGTACTAATAAAATCATTAATGTTTAATTAATAAAACGGTAACTATGGAAATGCAAAAAGTAACAAAAATGATGAACCCCATTATTTGCCCAACACAAAATTTTTTCTACATATTACTATAATAGACCTATAATATTTATAATATTTTTAAATTTTAAGTTACTTTTGAATGACTATATATTTTACATTGTATATTGCAGGATCTGCCCTGCGTAAAAACATAAATCAGTATTTCAGAACTTTATAAAAATAACTTACGTAATGTGAGAAACAACGAAAAAACTAACGTACTGTATTTTTGCATATCCTGTATTTTACCGTTTGGTCTAAAATTAATGTCAGGCAGTGAATCATTCTTCGGACATACAGCTTCATATCACATAAAAATAACATAATTCAATTTAAATCCTGTCCAAATTCAATTTCGCAAATTTCTAGCGCAATAATTAACAAAATCCCTATTAGAAACAACAACAACAAATTTCTTGGTTTAAAAATCGATAACGTGTTAAATTGGAAAAATCATATTAAAGAAATTACCCCAAACTAAATTCAGCTTGATTTGCTATTAGATCTATGCAAAAGATAGTAAATATCAATACCTTAAAAACAATATACTTTGCATACTTCACCAATAAAACTCGAAATGAGCTTTAGAATAATATTCTTGGGAAATTCCACAGATAGTAACAATATATTTATATTACAAAAAAAGAGTAATTAAAATAATAGTAGGTGCCAAATCTAGGGAATCGTTTAAGACTATTTTCAAAAACTACAAATAATGCCCATGGCTTGTCAGTATATCTTTTCATTAATAATCTTCCTCGTATGTAATCGTGAAAACTTTATAACTAATTCTACAGTTCATAGCACAAATACATCAAAAATGACTTTCATACTTCATCAGCAAGTTTATCATGCTATCGAAAAGGAGTTAGTTATATGGCAGTAAAAATTTTTAGTAGCCTCCTATCGATATAAAAATGAAAATCAAAACATAAGATTATTTAGGGCCAAATTAAAGAAGTACCTAATTTCTCATTACCTTCTACTGGGTGTTCAGTTCAAATGTGTCATAAAATCGCTGAATGCCGTCATGTATCCTAGCCGATGAGCCTAGAGAATTCAATCAATTTCCTCACTTCCGCAAAGGTGTATTACCTAGGAGGCAGAAAAAGTTGCCTAGTTATTAGTACGGCGTTCATTCTGAAGAATACGTACCGATGCGTACGATAACGCCGGTAGTGGCAGGAATGTGAACTGTTTGGAAATACGTACTGTCGGGATATGGGGAGAGGGTTAAGACGATTACTTACGTATTTGTTGACATTAACTTCGACGGTCAACATGGACACGGAGTATTAGATTTGTGTTGTGGAATGTTACCGTATGCAACCGATGATAACAAATACCTTGCGTACGACTTGCCGGCGCAAAACACAGTTCGAAAGAGGTTATGGTAGCACACAGACCGTACAGACTGCCATCTGTTGCTACTATTTTCAAGTTATACCGTACACGTTCTCAAGTTCAGATTGAAGAACACCTTGAATAATAGGCAACTTCTCTGACATAGCTGAAACTCGCTTCAAATCGGTGACTCAACAACAGTGACGTCATGACATTTTGAAATGAACACCCAGTTTCTGTAAAATGAATTCATTAAATTTAATAACGCCTCATGAAATTGACACTAAAACTTTGTGTTGTACTAGCAGACTATATTGTAAATCTCTTCTGTATATATTTCATCTAGACTGTGACTATAAATTAAGACTTTATAATAGTATTAAGATTTTAACTTGTTCCATATTCTAGCTGTAAAGCAATGTATGAATACCATGGAATGTTAATAAGTCAATACAATACAATACAAGGTACAACACTTAACACTTTATTGCATCGAAGTTTAATATATTTCATAATATAGGACATATAAAAAAATAATTGTATTAAAATTAACAACTCTACATGTCTGATAGTAGTCTACTTTTTTAGAAATAAGTGTTTAATACATGCAGTAAAAAAATTAAAGATACCAGAGAAACCCTAGCAATGTTATTGTTACCAAATCGTATAACTCAATACAATTTTTTAATACTCTGATAAAACTGGCTTTTAAAAAATTATTAGTAACTTTTTTATACTCTTATTAGATATTTAAGTACTAATAAGTCTTGTTATGGCACGCTGTAACTTTTGTCAAATTGTGAATTCATTTTCTTGTAAAATTTTAGAAATTTATATCCTGCATTTTCTGATATTACTCGTATTGAGGTCGTTCACGTACATGCTAATGTAGTGTTTAGACCCAATCAGTGAGATGGAAGAGATTTGAGAAGGATTAGCAGGTACAGTTACACAGTAGAAACATGTCGATAAATGACTCATTAGCAAGGTTACCGTAGCTGCCGATTGTAATGAGCGTGTCGCCTACACTTGCTCATCACTGGGCTACAAGAGCAGTTTGCTTTCCTGCCCTCGTACTTAAATAATGGCCGACAGTTGCTGTGTAAATTTGTCTAGCAAAAGCTTCAGAGTTGGAATTCGACCAACACCCTACAACGGATAAGGACCATTGTGCACCGACAGTGGCAATATTAATGTCAGCAGCTGAAGCGGGTTTTAAAAATATGCATTCAATTGCATTCATTTTTTCTGCCCAAGGGCAGGTTGGTTTTCACTGTAACTCAACATTCTCCAATCATTCCTATTTTCTGACTTCCTCTTCTCTTTGCATCCGCTCATATTTCTCAATGTTGTCTATCATCTGATATCTTCTTCTGTCCCAAACTCTCCTCCAGCTCACCATTCCTTCTGTATACAGAGTGTATCTAAATTCGTGTTAAATATTTCGGGGACGTGTTCCTAACATCAGAACAACTAAAAAAGTTACTAAGAACATGGGTCTGAAAACCATTCGTTACGGAGTTATTAAAGGGTTTGTCCCTCCATTGACCGCTGATTGTTTGATGGTTTTTTGTTTGTATTTTGTATAGCGAAGAAATCAGAAGAAAATGTATTCTGTGAGTGAACAGAACGAAATGATTTGCATCATTTAATTGATGATGTGCTTCTGTACGTCAAGCCACCGGCGTGGCTCAGTCGGTTAAGGCGCCTGCCTGCCGGTCTGAAGTTGCGTTCGGGCGCGGGTTCGATCCCCGCTTGGGCTGATTACCTGGTTGGGTTTTTTCGAGGTTTTCCCCAACCGTAATGTGAATGCAAGGTAGTCTATGGCGAATCCTCGGCCTCATCTCGCTATCACCAATCTCATCGACGCTAAATAACCTCGCAGTTGATACAGCGTCGTTAAATAACCAACTAAAATAAAAATTCTGTACGTCATCCAACGAATGTGTTTTAACACGATGTTGCTCCAGCTCATTTCAGTCTGATAGTTCGTAATTTTTTTAACGATCGATTTCCTAAAGATGTATTGGTCGAAGGGATTCATTACATGGCCTGCTCGATCGCCTGATTTGAATCCAATGGATTTCTTCGTCTGGGGACATTTAAAGTCCCTGGTTCATGCGACTCCTGTACTTAATGTTGATATTCTGAAAGCGTATCCAAACTGGATTTCACAAAATACGAAACACTCCAGTTTTATTATATTTTCTGTGACGTTATCTCTGTACTAACATTGTTATTAATCTACTGCTATATCAATAATATTTTGTAAAACGTTTCTACATTGTCGCAGTATATAGGCGGAATATTATGTATGGACCTATCATATTATATATGTGGTAAATCAAATACTGAATAATTATTAATTAGCAACAATAACTGTATATCGAAGTTTTTCATACTATTTTATTTATAACTTCATGTTCCTGTTTTGGTACGTTCCATTGACTGTTCCATTAAACGTTTGTCATAAACGCAGAAAATAAAGCCTTATTTTTACCGTGTGAGCAAAACATATGTGTATCTTATCTGTCTCCTTCCGTACAAGATAAGACATGTCGGTGAGATGACCTTGTACTGTGCTTCTATTTATTACGAGCGTATCACGACCGAACGTATCTCACTCGAGGGTGCGACATTCGACCGAGTTCAAGCGAGCGATTTAACTCCAATGCAGCACTCTGCCCAGAATGCTATGAGGTCCTGCGATGAGTTAGGAGACTGGACGAAATAAAATTGATGGCTAACATGGGGAAACGGAAGAAACTTGAGAAAAACTCGAACTACGACCTTGTCCGCCACAAGTGTGACTGTGAATTTTTCAATGAAATATCCCAAGCCTCACCGGGACTCGAACAGAGTCGAAATATATAATTTAAAAAAAAAGGACAAAGAAAAACTTCTGTACTAGTAGTGGAGTGTTCAAATGACACATTTCCTTTTAAAATAATAAAGAATGTAACACAGTCGATAATAAAATTTAATTTATAATTTTCCTTCCCGCTGACATCCAGTTCTGTTCAGGTTTTGCATGAACTGTTGCAGGCTGGTGATGAACGGCTGAACACGCCACGAAGCCAACAACGCTCTGCCGCCCAAAATTCGCCAGTTGTGTCGGACAGCTGAATGATTAATGCACCACATCGGGTTGCCTCCCAACTATCGGAAGGAGAGGAAAAGGGACACGATTTTAGAAATTCCTCCTTAAAAAAAGGGAAGAATTTTTTGTCCACTAACTTCATCCGAAATTCTTCTACCAATAACAGCGAAGCCAATTATGCGTGATTCAAAGCGAGATAAGCACTTTATAAAATTGCAGCATAGGCCTAAATGTTTACGTAACGAGAAAGTGCATGAAATTATGGAGTTTGCAGGAAGTGAATATTACTATCATCATTATTCTTCTTAATATTATTTCATATAATAGATTATTCTCGGTTGGATTATCGGGATTGTAGATTTATCTATTTCTTTGCTGTGATGTCTTCTGCATGAGGAAATAAATATTGCATTTCTTTGTCTCATCAGCAGGCTTCGGTCCTGGGCACAGAAACGCAAGAAGTTCAGAACGCACGGTCGATAGTGTTGTGCTGGTCGAGTGGATTGGGAGAAGAACGCGTCGTTACTTCGTGTCTCAACATGTAAACAGTCCGTCATAGTACGGAACAAAATATATTTCACCCTGTACAGATGCAGTATATACAGTATATCCCTAGTATAGACAATAAATGTCTAACATTAAAGTATTAACGTGAGTTGTAACCTTCAATCAGGCGTCCCTACGCCGAAGCCTGTTAAGGCTGGTTCACAATAAACCGGAAACCAGAATCGGAACGAAAACGAAAACGGTAAAATTGTTAAAATGTGTACATTTAAATGTGAGCATTCACAATTAACGAAAAGCTTGCCGGGGCCCGGGATCGGGAACGGAGAGTTGGCCAAGTTTTAACTTTGGCGTTCACGTTTCCGATCACAGCCCACTAGATTCATTCCATTGCCATCTAAAAGCTATTTTGTCGTCGTATATTTTGTAGCAAGAAGACCGTGACATAACCTATGCATTATTTTGTTCTGTGCTATGCATCATGGAGCAACTTTTATTTGATGAGATTCTAATATTGAGTGTTGAGGAAAATCCTCACGTTTACGATAAGCGGCGCGCCTCGTATAGAGATGAGAAAATGAAGGAGAATACGTAGCTTTCAATAGCTGCGTCTTTGAACAGCGATCGGAAGCGAATCATGTTTTATTACTGTATTGGTTGTATTACACACTACATATTCATGCTTCAATTCAATAACTACTGTTGTGTTCATTTTTGTTCTATTACAAATGTTCCTTCTCTAATTATTTTAAGTTATGGTAGACTTAAAATAGGTTGTGATAATAAAGATGCATGGGCATATTTATAGTACCGTACCTAATGAAATGTTTCAGTTGAAATTTCGAAGTTGGTTAACCTGTGTTTATGTTGGCTGCCTTGTACTCATGAGAGAATACCATTGGTCAATTATATACAAATAACATCAGAATGCGTAATATCGACTTTACATATTGTTATTGTCATATATATATATGTATATATATATATATATATATATCGATATGCATAGTCGTTTATGTTCTCGGTTTATTGTGAATCAAAAATTTTCATATTCACGTCCTCTGCTTCTCGTTTTCATTCTGGTTCTCCTTCCCGGTTTATTGTGAACCGAGCTTTACACGTACCGCAGCCAAGCAGCAATACACACAACGGTAATGCATATTACGGACCCACCTGTGCTGTTGCAGTCACTCCACACGGGTCATGACGTCATTTAGACTCCGTGTTTTCTAAACCTCATACTGGCTACTCTATGCCCCTGCTCATCAGCACCTTCTCTTCTTGATCTTTCTCATCACTCTCGATGACCAATACGTCTGATGACGTCATAATACAGAGTGAACAGTAAGTAACGTCATTAATTTCAGAAGGTTATTCTTTGAGATATTTCAAACAAAAAGTTTAATACAATTGTGCTCGTTTCAGCTTCCTTTTCAGGATAAAAATTATTTTATATGAAACATTTAATAGCGTGTTTTGGGAAAGCCATTCATTTAATTCCCAATGTGTACTCAGTCAATTTAAGAGGACACTCAACTATATTTTGGAACTTTTTTTCCTATTTGACCAATATTTTTCAAATTTGGAGAAAAAGTTTAATATACACATGGAAAGTAACATGCAAAATCTCAGCTCATTAGATCCAATGCTTTTCAAAATAAAAATTTTTCCATTTTTAATCAATAATTAATTGAAATATCACTTTTAATTATCATTTTTTATTTTTTGGCTTTGTGCATTTGACTGTGACTTCTCAATGAATAGGGGAAGAATACTGATTTAGTTCTGTCACGTAAATTGGTGTAAAAATTTAATTTTTCATATCTATGACACTTTTTCTCCAATTTTTAAGTTGAATGCCCCTTAAGAGAGCGTGTATTATGATAATAAATGGTTGAAAGAATTTTAGTTTTGTCCTTTAAATGTGCAGAAATTTGATCCGAACAAATGTAACTTTTCGCTCTGTAAAGGAATTTTACAACGTTACATTTGTTCTGATCAAATTTCTGTACATTTAGAAGAAGAAAAACTAAAATTCTTTCGATAATATGCTATCATAAAACACTGCTCTCTTAAATTGACTGAGCACATTTGGAATTAAATCAATGGCTTTCCCAAAACAAGCTATGAATGTTTCATATAAAACAATTACTATCTCGGAAAGGAAGCATAAAAGAGCACAATTATATTAAACGTTTTTGTTTCAAATATTTCAAAGAATAACCTCCTGAAATCAAAGACATTATTTACGGTTCAACTTCTATATGAGATTGGTCATTCTCTTGTTAAAATACAAAAGAGAAAACATTAGGATATCTACTGTCGAAAATTAATGTTTTGATTACGTCCGTTAGATGGAAGTACTGCTGCAAGCTATTACTTACTTACAAATGGCTTTTAAGGAACCCGAAGGTTCATTGCCGCCCTCACATAAGCCCGGCATCGGTCAATATCCTGTGCAAGATTAATCCAGTCTCTATCATCATATCCCACCTCCCTCAAATCCATTTTAATATTATCCTCCCATCTACGTCTCGCCTCCCTAAAGGTCTTTTCCTCCGGTCTCCCAACTAACACTCTATATGCATTTCTGGATTCGCCCATACGTGCTACATGCCCTGCCCATCTCAAACGTCTGGATTTTAAGTTCCTAATTATGTTAGGTGAAGAATACAATGCGTGCAGTTCCGTGTTGTGTAACTTTCTCCATTCTCCTGTAACTTCATCCTGCTTAGCCCCAAATATTTTCCTAAGCACCTTATTCTCAAACACCCTTAACCTATGTTCCTCTCTCAAAGTGAGAGTCCAAGTTTCACAACCATAAATAACAACCGGTAATATAACTGTTTTATAAATTCTAACTTACAGATTTTTTGACAGCAGACTGGATGATAAAAGCTTCTCAACCGAATAATAACACGCATTTCGCATATTTATTCTGCGTTTAATTTCCTCCCGAGTGTCATTTATATTTGTTACTGTTGCTCCAAGATATTTGAATTTTTCCACCTCTTCGAAGGATAAATCTCCAATTTTTATATTTCCATTTCGTACAATATTCTGGTCACGACACATAATCATAAACTTTGTCTTTTCGCGATTTACTTCCATACTCCGTGTAATTCCATCAGGGTTACAACGTGACTTCTTTTGCAGTCCCTAGATGGCAGCAGAGTGAAAGTGATAAAAGTTTTACCGTGAAAATCCAATACGCTGATCAATCTGTTACATGTGATCAGGGTCAATGCTTACACATCCTAATATCCGTTAGTTTGCAAAACGGGAAAGGTAGTATACATTGCTCTGTAGGTACAGAGTTTTGGCACTCCGCCCGTTCGTAGTTCGTTAACACTATTTCCACGTTAGTAGTGACGTATTCATAACATATGTAAAATTAAAGTATGGTACCAAAACAAGGGTTTTGCAATGACGTTCGGTAAATTTCTTTATTGCATCCGTTTCTTTCTATCGCTCACTTATTTAGCCTACTTATGATCTTGGAGCAACAGTAACAAATATAAATGACACTCGGGAGGAAATTAAACGCAAAATAAATATGGGAAATGCCTGTTATTATTCGGTTGAGAAGCTTTTGTCATCTAGTCTGCTGTCAAAAAATCTGAAAGTTAGAATTTATAAAACAGTTATATTACCGGTTGTTCTGTATGGTTGTGAAACTTGGACTCTCACTTTGAGAGAGGAACAGAGATTAAGGGTGTTTGAGAATAATTTTCTTTGGAAAATATTTGGGGCTAAGAGGGATGTAGTTACACGAGAATGGAGAAAGTTACACAACGCAGAGTTGCACGCATTGTATACTTCACCTGACATAATTAGGAAAATAAAATCCAGACGTTTGAGATGGGCAGGTCATGTAGCACGTATACGAATCCAGAAATGCATATAGAGTGTTAGTTGGGAGACCGGAGGGAAAAGACCTTTTAGGGAGGCCGAGACGTAGATGGGAGGATAATATTAAAATGGATTTGAGGGAGGTGGGATATGATGATAGAGACGGGATTAATCTTGCACAGGATATTGACCGATGGCGGGCTTCATGTCTGAGGGCGGCAATGAACCTTCTTTTAAAATCCATTTGTAAGTAATAGGTTATGATTAAGTCGTTGCATTTTATACAGGGTGATTCAAAACCCCTGCGACAAACTCTGAGGGTTGATAGATCTAACAATAAGGAACCCTTTTTGTTAAACAACCTATCTTTTGACGCGTCGTTTCGAAGTTATCGTTGAAAATGTTTTTACGCGGGCGTATGTCAATGTATGCGAATGTGTGCACTTTCGTTTGTTTGTTGAGATGTTTGTAAGAGACGAGAAGGGTTGTTGTTGTTGTTGTTTAAGTTTAATGTTCAATACATTTTCCTTTCAGTTCAGTCTAATCATCAAATGAGAATGGATGTCTACACTTTCCCGAGTTAGCCGACATGGTAATGTGTTATGGGGATGCTCGCGGAAACGGAAGAAGAGCTCTCCACATGTACCAACAACAGTTTCTAAACAGAAATCACCCTCACCACACAATGATTGCTCGACTTTATCAGCGCCTTCGAGACGATGGGTCTCTTCGTCCCGGCGCATTGATGGAAGACCGCGTAGACATCCATTCTCAATTGATGATTAGACTGAACTGAAAGGAAAAGGTATTGAACACTAAACGTAAACAACAACAACCCTTCTCGTCTCTTACAAACATCTCAACAAACAAACAAACAAACAGAAGTGCACACAGTCGCATACATTGATGTACGCCCGCGAAAACATTTTCAACGGTAACTTCGAAACGACGCGTCAAAAGACATAGATTGTTTAACAAAAAGGGTTTTTTATAGTTTCAGAGTTTGTCGCAGAGGTTTTGAATCACCCTGTATATTTCTTTCTGTACTGTTCGTCTGTAACCAATCTGAAAACAAACAAATCGCTTTCTGGTAAAATGTAAGGCTTTGATAGTGCAAGATTGATTTTTGCAGGAATAAGACTTAATAAAATGACTATCGAATGTTATGACAATGGGTCGGATAATGTGTTACTATCCACTCATTATGCAATATACTGTCGCATATCTTCGTGGTGGGGGATGGAGTAAAAAACGATAGCTTGACTTGCCTTTTCGAGTGTAGGTCCTTGCACTTAGGTATAAAATTAATTACTGGCTAGTAGTAAAGTTCATGAAAAATCACTGTATATACATACGAATAGACAAGACGGAAAGAAGCATGCAAAAACCACTTTTGCGTTACCAAGGGATATTGGAAACGTGTTAATTCCATAAAGAAAAATAACTAGAAGTTGTGCCAATCTGGTTTTCAGGTATAAGTCCCTGTAAAGCTGACATGAATAATTTCAAGGGGAAAATAATTGTTCCAGGGCCCTGTATCGAACCCAGGGACCTTTGGCTGAGCGCGCCAACGCTCTACCGACTGAGCTACCCTGGAACTATACACCTCGACTCAATTATTCCTCTTATACCCACATACCTCAAGTGGGTTGACAGAATGCCAGACCCCAGCATTGAGTGCACAAGTTCTGTCTGACTTAATTTTGTGATTTTCTGTTAACGAACAGGATCGTGTATTATATCAATCTGGCTTTCAGGTATAGCTCCTTGTAAAGATGACATGAATAATTACAAGGGAAAAATAATTGTTCCAGGGCCGAGTATCGAACACGGAGACCTTTGGTTGAGCGCGCTAACGCTCTACCGACTGAACTACCCTGGAACTACAGTGAAACCTCTCATTTACTGACATTGAAGGGACGTAACAATCTGTCCGCATTTGGGAGTTGTCCTTTATTGGGAGGGAGGCTCACCAATCTACCAGTAAATTTATAATATGCCTTATGTATCCCTTCACACTTTAAATGATATGTATTACTGTAGTTTAATTCTAAATACAGTATACTGTACTTCAGTATATTCTTTGCAACTTTGAACTACAGTAGATAAGACCGAAAAAAGGAAAATACAGTACTGTGCCATGCAATTTTATTTTAGGTGTACAGTTATGCAGTACTGTAATTTAAAGTTTTCAACTTAACCTTTACGTTCAGGTGCCATGTCTCTCGAAACAGAACAACTGATTGAAGTGAAGGGAATAATCCTACTAACCCTACCAAGTATTGAATACAATTTCACGATCGCGGAAACGTTGGACCCATCAGACAGGTTAAATTTTATGACTTTGTTTATCCACCCGCTTACAGCTTACAAAAAGTACCAGCTGGGCTAGTGGTAACCTACAAGATCCTTATTGTCTTCTTTCATGTTGAGCAATTTATGTACAGTTCTCAAAACTAAATTTTCCAGTTTTGTAACACATTAGGTCTTGAAATCCAAGTTCTGTCCGCAGTCAGGAGGTAAAGCAAGCTTTACGACTGTGAAAGAACTGTCCGTGTCCGTATCTGAGAGTGTCCGTTAACGAGAGTTAAATTTATCATTATTTCTATATTATTTCAGTTGGGACATAAAAATCTGTCCGTATATGAGGAGTGTCCGTATCTTGGGGGTGTCCGTAAAGAGAGGTTTCACTGTTTACACTTCGACTCAATTATTCCTCTTATATCCACATACCTCAAGTGGGTTGACAGAATGCCAAAGCCCAACATTGAGTGCACACTTTCTGTGTGACATACTCAAAGGTCCCCGGGTTCGATACCCGACCCTGGAACAATTTTTCCCTTGAAATTATTCAACTAGAAGTTGAGTTTAAAGAACTCATATTCATGGTTATAATAGGCCTTTATTCGGAATTTATATTCTTCTCTTTTTAAAGAACTTCTCTCTGTATTGTGCTTAGTTTCCGTGGTATGTAGCAATACAGGTCTACACCAGACTAACGAGAATGAATTAAACAATTACATGTACACGTCTGACAATAACTGACAGAACCCGACCTCTATTAGCATTTATTTAGTTCATTAATTTAGAGACACAAAGTTGAACTCGTGTTTTTGGTTAACCACCAATTAAGTTTCCACCATGTCCACTAAAGTATGATAATTATGGCAAAACCCATTCCAGACATCAATAAATTGAAATGTACTTTTTGAAGTCCTCTGAACACGTTTCAACTATTTTTGTAACGAATTATCTTCTTCCCTTTTATTTCACACATACAACCTCTCCCCCTCTCTCACTCCTTCTCCCTTTATCCCTCCTACTCTCCGCATATCTCTCTCTCTCACTCCCTATACATTATATGACACAAACAGATGGAATTTTGTTGACGCGAGAAATCGAAAAGTTTCAGAATATTTTATAAATCAGCATTAATCAATATTTGATATACTCCTAGTGAGCTGAAAGAAGAGGTTTATTCTTGTGATAATTAGTAAATACCACGTGATACGTTACCAAAGGAGCTAACGTTACTCCATACAATCATTATATTGTTGAGATCTCAATAAAATTGTGTACAGATATGGAATCAAAATTTGGAGCGAGTCTTGATGGGAGTCCACCTGTATGTCATTAACAATTTCACGTCACTGTCCACAAGTAGCATTAAGACAGGAGCTCTTGTTTACTTCACATGTCCAGTGTGTTGTAAGCGAAATGTATAATTAGACAGCACCAAATTTTATTTCCGTATTGTACATAAAAAGTCCCGCGCCGTGGCGTCGTGGTCTAAGGCATGCTGTCTAGGACTCGCGTTACTGAATGCGCGCTGGTTCGAGTCCTCATGGGAGAATAAATTTTCTCATGAAATTTCGGCCAGTGTATGGGACCGGTGCCCACCCAGCATCGTGATGCACTTGGGAAGCTACGATAGGTAGCGAAAATCCGGTTTCGCAAACCAGCTATAACGCTGGAAGGATCATCGTGCTAACCACACGATATCTCCATTCCGGTTGTATGATCGTCCACATTTGCTTCGGCATGTGGACGTGAGGCCAGCAGCCGGCTGGTCGGTCTTGGCCCTTCATGGGCTGTAGCGCCAACGGGATCTGCACATAAAAAGCTAATAATTATGGCATGTAATTATCTACGAGGTTATATTCAAACATACGTTTTGTGCAAACAACAGTAGTAACCGAATTCCTATAAATATAATTTTAGCGATTCTGACGCTAAGATTCCTATATTTCCTGCTTAGTAAGCACTGAGCATGCGTCACAAAGTGTCCAAATTTTCTATAAAAGTATAATTAAAAAACACATTTGATTACCTCTTTTCACTAAAGGTCAATTATATTGTATTTGGAATATGTAATGGGATGAAGTTACAGGAGAATGGAAAAAGTTATACAATAGGCCTACAGAACTGTACGCATTGTATTCTTCACCTGACATAATTAGGAACATTAAATCAAGACGTTTGAGATGGGCAGGGCATGTAGCACGTATGGGCGAATCCAGAAATGCATATAGAGTGTTAGTTGGGAGGCCGGAGGGAAAAAGACCTTTAGGGAGGCCGAAACGTAGATGGGAAGATAATATTAAAATGGATTTCAGGGAGGTGGGATATGATGGTAGAGAATGGATTAATCTTGCTCAGGATAGGGACCGATGACGGGCTTATGTGAGGGCGGCAATGAACCTCCGGGTTCCTTAAAAGCCAGTAAGTAATAGGTTCTCGTTTCTTGTATGAATAAGAAAAACATAAACCAAGAAAGTTTATATCGAATACATTTGATAAGCATCATGCCTTTCATAGAGAGACTATAAAGAAATAGAGTAGGCTAGAGGACCAATGTAATGCGCTTGGCTTATATACAGTAGCAGTCCCGATATATCGACCAGCAGCAAACAATATGGCGGCGGAATCTATATGTTATGTAGAAGTGCGTCAACATGGGTCTTAAAATACGACATATTACATCAATGTCAAAGCGGAAGGAAGAAGTCGGCTCAAAAATGCGAAAATGTCAAACTGTATGAATTATAATGCAGACTTTATAATTGAAGCGTTGGGCCGAATAACGGCTATGTTACAATTTTTCAAAATCGAATTTTTAATGGAATAATGCTCTGTATAGTCTTACACAGCTGTCACAATAGTAATATGCGTTACAAGAGCGGTACGTTGAAGTTTTCATGTCTGAAAAAGCGAAACGTAGTTGAGCTTTTTTAATTTCCGAGAATTGAAAGAAAACATACCGCTCGTGTATCGTACATTATCTTGTGCGAAGATCGTTTATTACATACCTGAAAGAGGAATTTCTAATTAGTTGCAATGAAATCTCCATCTTGGTTTCTGTTCAATGACGGCAAATTTGCAAAACAAAAATATCTATCCTCAACATTGTTGCTTTAAAATGCTTTTTGTGTTTACTATACTCCAGCAGGCCGTGATATACGTCTGTCTTCCCCCAAGTCTATGATGAGTCCGGAATCTTGTTGATTTTTTCACGGTTTCCTTAATGTTACTTGCATCACGAATGCAGTAACTTTAGTGGAGTTGTAGAGTTTACTTAATTTTTGCAAATATTTAAAAACAATAATTAACAGTGCAATTTAGGTGAAATTGCAGTGGTAAGTTTCAATTTATAATTATTACTATATTGAACGTCTCTAAAAATAATATGTTAAAAGCCTAAAGCAGTAAAATCAATGTCACTTAAGCGGTAAGAAGAGGGAAATTGTTATGTGTTAGGTTGGAAATAGTGAATGTGGAATTTTAGACTTTCCGCGGATTGGTTTTGTGCGGAAACCAAGCAAATACGCACGATCTCGCACAAAAATTGTTTTTCAGTATCTGTATCAGAGACGCTTCTACACGAATTTCTTGGTTGGAACAACGGTCTATGTCACTAGTCACTTCTAGCGTATCCAGTTGTTTACATCGTATCGGGAGTTATTCCAAGGGAGTTAGTTCTCTTTACGAATACTGGGTACTTGAACTCTGTGTTTCCGTTTATCCATTACGTAAAATGGACTACGATAGATATTGACTGGCTAAATAAATAAATCTAACAAAAAAAGGATCCAGACAAATTAATATTAATAAGTGGAAAGATGTGTCACGAAAGTCGCTGAGAGATAGCGGTCTTGAGTATACAACAAGGAAGACGAAGTCGCAAGTTAGTGCGAAAGATCTCCCAAGTAATGTAAGTTCCTGTCTGTTATTTTTCAAGTATTTTATTAGTAGTATTTTAATTTACACTGTCTTTACCTAGTGTTAGTTGGTCTATGTTGTGTTTTGCCACTATAGTTTATCTTAGAATTTTATCAAGGTATTTCGTTTCAGGAACAGATTTGTGGAAATTCTTGTAAGGAGATGTGCTCACAGATTGCTCTTGATGTCAGAAAGGAGCTGTTTAAAATGTATTACTCTCTTACAGTCAGCTCTTAAAAACTGTGATTGTTACTGTTTTCATTATTAATAAAATGTATACTTAACAGATAAGCCATCTGTTGGGATGGATACTGAATATTCTGGACAGGGGTTCAAATTCCATCCCCCAACAATCTCTCAACTGTAATAATTTAATCTTTATTAGTTTGTTACTGTTATAACTTTCATTAATTGAATGGTGTCCCTACATCTCAATACTGCATTTATTTTCTACTAATAGTGTTATTATTTGATCAATATTGTATGTTTATTCATAATATGACATTGAGTGTAACTTTAATAAATTTCAGCACTGGGCAGAATGGGGAAGTGTAACGGAACTCTGAAATCCCACCTTCCATTTCCTTTCCGATTCACTGCCTTACAAACAAACGCACAGTGGCGACTGTGCATCAGTGATGGATTTCAGGCGAACAGCGAGAGCGAAAGTTCGTAAAAACTATGATTGAATCCGTCACTGAGCAGTGCTTAACTACCAGTCTAGTCGTCTCAGCCGGGGAAGGTAGAGTGAGGAGTTAAGAGGAAATCTGCATGACTCAATTGAGCTAATAGCGCCCAGGCCTGGTCTACGACGTGGGAAACAAAACAAATCAGTTCCCTACTTATAAGTCACGTCTATCTTCCTCTACTCCAGGCATGTCAATGGTTGACCATAGGAGCAAGCGCGCGCTTTAGAGCCCAGGAGAGCATGAGCGCTTTACAGCGGAAAGGAAAGAGACAGACGAAAGAGGTGGTATATGTCGCTTGGTCGAGCTATATTCAGGGATGGCCAGCACTGATTCAATAGATAAAGGGAAGAGAACTTATTAAAACTGTATTCATGTTAATTTTTAGATTTGTCTGAGAAGTATAAGTGCATTATAAGAATGTAAGTTTTAATTTTAATGCTCATTTTCCACAAGTTTGATTTTTTTATTCAAAAGAAATATTTTCTCAACTTTTCGTATAGAAAAATAAAATTTTCAGGTATAGGCCTATTTATTTAGTAGCCTTACAGAATGTTTTCGTAAATGTAATATACCTTATCTAATATACGTATTACTGAAGATAGTGTATTGAAAATTTTCAAAATATTGGCATGGAAATTGTTTGTAAGGAAATGAATTAACAAAGCAACTACTGTTACATCATAAGCAAAAGATACGTGCCCATGTGTTGTAAAAATGTCAGCTCTATAGCTTCAGCAGATTTCGAAAAAATAATTTAATATTCTGATGATAGGAAGTTCCTCACAAATATCACCTTAAAAGCATAATGCGATAAGAGTTTTGTTATGTAATATTAGTTACACTTAAAACAGATGCAGTACCTAGGTAACTTTGCTTTGTACTGTAATATTGTTTTGATTAGTTTATTGATTACTTTTGTAAGGCTAAAGATACCATCAATATAAATTATAACTTATCAGGTCATACTCAATCTCTTTCTTTGGAATATCACTTTCTTTATGAATGATGTGCTTCATCCACTTAATACAGTATAATATTATACTACTATGGAATTTAAGTGAATATTCCTTCTTAACTCTTTATTATATTATTAAGATTTAAAACACAAGTGCAATATTAAGAAATCAGTGTTAGTACTTTTGTTTTACAGACAATATAGATAATATTAAACAGAAAGAAGCCATATAAAAATAACGACATAAAATTTCACGTTCCGTTTGAAGTTTGTGCACCACTGTTTTCTTAATCCAACAGGTTGCTTATTTATATACACAGCTCTTCCTCTTTCCATACTTAGCGCTTGCTGCCCGCGCACGACGTCGTCAGAAAAATGCGCTTGTTTTGACATCACTGCTCTACTCTGTCATAAAGTATAACTGGACTAGTGGCAAGCACAAAGGTTTTATAAACTTAACAGGTTATTAAGTAGCTGCTAGTAGGACGTAATATTTCTGAAACAATTTTCTTGTATCTTACAGTTTGTATTGGCAGCTAGGTTTTTGTAGGTAACTTTTCCTTTACAGTATTTATCGGTGTGCAAACTTTCAAGGGCGGTTTCAATCTGATTTTGTAGAAGGCTCACTTGTCAGTCGACAGCAAGACAAAGAGCTAACACAACCCTGTCATTTTATAAGTGATGCCATCAAAGGGTTTAAAATGGATATGTTAAATGATGCATAATATCTCTTTCCAATACTTCACAGAAATTAAAATCACATTTCAACAAGGGTTTTCAAATTATCACATTATTTTAGATAGCTTCAACTGAAAAGGCACATTTCGCCTAGCTTTGGATTTCTATAATGCTGTATAGTTCTGCTTCCAACCCTAGAGATATGATGGTCGAATAGCTCGGATAATAGAACAACTGGTTATTGCAGTGACCGGCATGTTCCGTGCTCTGTAACGTCATACGACGTAGCCGCCTTGCTCTTTGCTCGGCAATCTCTGCATACTGAGCACAGCGTGGAGAGAAGGTTCATCTGAACAGTGGTGGTGCGGGTCTATGCACTGACAGAGCGCGATCCATTCTTCTGAGATAGTATGGGAACAGCACAATTACAATACATTTGTACGAAAACAAAACTGTACAATCTTCATAAATCAATGTAACAAAATATTTTGGTTTGTAATCAAATTTAATGTACTTACAATAACATTAAACTCATAATACAGCCACTTGCAGAAGCGTTTGCATATATAAATGAAATTCCGAAACTGCTATAAACATACAAGCATATAAATAAATACTTTAAGCAGTACTGAAACACTTTGTCTACTCGGAAACTTGAAAACAGTTCAAGTGTTTTTTAACATACATTTTCCTACATAATATACAGATTAAACTACATAGGCCCTATCTTGGTGAGTAGTATGCAAAGTATATTTCAACTTTTGAAACACACCATCACTTTGTGTCACTACCGTGCCCAAGCTAAACGCTTTGTCGAGATTTTTTTCCTCTTTTCTCGCGTACTAATTTTGCAATATTTGGAGTCATAGCCTGGCTAACACACAAGCGAAGAATATGTTTCAAGTTCAGATCAGACAGGTAGTTTCTAAGTTGTGGCTTGCAGATCTTCATATAGAAAAGAACTGTTCACATACATACGTAGATCCGAATATGCTCAACATCCTAGCAGCAAATCTATGCAATCGAGGGAATCTTGCCTGGGGAAATCTTCTATAAAATGTAGATAGATCCTTTTTGGTTTCAAAGCGATCTTTCATTTCAGTATCATTTTGCAAATCAATGACTTCCAGTTGCAATGATGATGGAACACTGTCAATATTCACTGAAAATGTTGTCGCAAATATGGAAATATCAGATTGAAGATTTGCAAACTCTTGAAATCTGCAATCAAATTCCTGACTCAGTTCTTCTAATATTTGTACATACTTATTCGTGTCTGTAATTGGGTGACATACTGTAGACAGACTCAACTGCTCGCTCTCCCAAGCTCTTGCGATCTGACTGGCTCTTACGTCACAACTGCAGCATCTGCCGGCCACTGGGTTATGGGCTAAAAAGTCCAGAGTTCAATCTCAGTTCTCCGGTATTTTTCTAGTCAAACTTCCAGAATGACCCCGAGATTCCACTGAGCCTTCTGTCAAACTGAGTACCGGGTGTTTCCCGAAGGTTAAAGGCTATCAGAGCATTGTGCTCCTCATACCAGTGCCGAGGTTATGAAAGGACGAAACTGTAGCTCCATGCTACTCGTGCATTTTCATAGCTTCTGAAGAGGAAAACTTTACATTTTCTTATGAATCCTAGTAATATACAGCACGGGTGTAGAGGCTGTAAATCAATTGAGCGCGAAAGGATTAAAAATGTATAAATTGAGCGCGGGGTCAGTTTTGGGTATACATCAGTTGAGCGCTGTGGTCAGTTTTCCCTAGGCTTAGAGATGACACGTAGCGCGTGAGAATTTATTTCGTGAGTTAATAAATATTTGTGGTACTTTGAACTACACTTTTCAGCCTTCATTTATTGTCGCCGACTTCGAAATAGCTATTCATAAAGCCGTAAGTAATGTGTGACCATCTTCATCAATAATAATAATAATAATAATAATAATAATAATAATAATAATAATAATAATAATAATAATAATAAATAATAATAATAATAATAATAATACTAATAATAATAATATTAATAATAATAATAATACTAATATTAATAATAATAATAATATTAATACTAATATTAATAATAATAATATTAATACTAATATTAATAATAATTAATACTAATAAAAATAATAATAATATTAATATTAATAATAATCATATTAATACTAATTTTTATTTTATTTTATTTAATATTAATGTGCAAAACAACAATAATAATAATTACAGTTTAATATACAAAACGAAACAAAACAACAAATGATGATGAGAATAATAATAAAAATGGCAATGAGATGAAATACAATCAATATAATAGTAATTAAATAAAATTAATACAAATGAATTAATAAATCATATAAATGAAGACTAATATTAATTAATAATAAAGTTATAAATGAAGAATAATATGATACATATTAACAATGGCATAAATAATAAAACTAAAAGTATTAATAATTTATTGGATTTATTTATTAGCATATTAATGTGCAAAACAACTGCAGACCAGTTTAGAGGTACAAATTTACGAATTTCAATAAAACAATTTATGAAACCTGAGAACCCTTAATGAATAGAAAACTGATATTGCAATGAAAGATTCAAATCAAATCAATATAATTTAGTAAAAAATAAATAATCAAGATCCTGATTGGTAAACAAATGAATTAAATATTTGCAATTAGTCTCATAGCTAAATCGTAATTTGGTAAAAATCTATAAGAACACAAGAAATAAATTTTCTTTGAATATTCTCAATATTAATAATAATAATAATAATAATATTAGTAATAATAATAAGTAATAATAATAATAATATAATAATAATAATAATAATAATAATATTAATAATAATAATAATAATAATAATAATAATAATAATAAAGGTGCGCCTGATAAGGCAATTGAGATCTTGTTTAGGTCAGTTCTTAGCATATTCGTTTAGCGTTTTAATCGTTATTCTTGCACTTTTTAGGTGGTATCTTCCACATTTTGAATTGCACAATTTACACACACAACTTTCACACGGTTCGTGGTAACTTTTTGTCTTGCACAACTTATGGTGAAAACCATATATCGCGAAGCGGGTTATCGCATGTCTTTGAGTCTGATTTTCTTTGATCCAGTTCCTATCTACCATAGCACCTGTGGCGTAGAAATCGGGGTCTATCGTACGGCGTTTATCTTCTCTTCTCCCTAGGAGGTGTTTGTAGGGCTGTGTCGATTGCAGTAGTATTTGGAGTCTGATGTCTTCTACGTAGAAAGTTTCTCTGGCCATCTCGTACACTAGTCTTGAAGGTGCGTTTCGTCCTATTCCTAGTGTGCATTTGAGAAAGCGTGCTTTGACTTTCTCTATTCTCTCTAGGTCGGTGAGGGTTAGTTTTCCCCATATGAGGGTGATTCCATATGTCACTATTGGTGTGATGACTGTCTTCAGTAGCACCATTGCTGTTTCCATCGATAGTCTGCTCAGGTCGCTTATCTGGTGAATTGCTCTCGTGGCTGCTGCTGTTCTCTCCTGGATGTGGTAGCTGAATGAGTTGGCTGTCGATTGGAGGGTCACCCTTAGATATTTTAAGTCGTTTACTGTTGTTAACGGTGTGTCGTTCAGGTGAGCGTGTCTGTTGCTGAGGTCCTCCCTCCTTTCCTAAACGTCATTTGGTAAGTTTTGTCTTTGTTTATGTGCAGTTTCTTCCGTTTCACCCAGTCCTCTAATCCTTTCAGTGCTCTTTGGAGATCTTCCTTGTTGGCGCTTCCCAGTACCATGTCGTCTGCGTATAGACCGAGAGCTATTTCTGGCGAGTTTTCAGTTATTTGATTAACGTCAGCTGTTGCGATGTTGAATTTATAGGGTCCCTCTGTAGGACTCCGTTTGTTTGCCTTATGGGGTTCGATTTTGCTACCCCGTCGTCAATTATTACTGTGTTGTATGCCAGAATGTTGTGGATTGTTTCGTTGAGGAGATATGTTTCACCTAACATGCTTCTTAATTTTGTTGTTATTATTTCCCTGTCCAGGAGATCGAAAGCCTTCTTGAAGTCTATGAAGACTGCGTAATATTTCCCTCTAAGTTTCTTTATGGCCTCTGTTATATTGTCCAGTAAATGTTCAACTGCTTGGATCGTACTTCTCCCCGGCGTGAAGTCATCAATAATAGGATGCAGATTTTAAGTCAGGCTTGGCGGAGAAGAATTCACCCTTGGGGCTTTCTAATGAGAATGAGTATAAAGATAACAATACTGACAACGGTAAATGGTTGCATTGGGTAGGTCTATTCGGTCTTTCATTTCTTCCTCCAAATGAAGTCGGAGATGCATTTGTTGAAGATTTAGTTAGCAACCAACATGTTAATGAAAGTATCACAGTCTTTGCTGATTATTTAGTATCAAATTTCATATTGTGACAGCGACGTGAGATTCGAACTTACGACAAGCAGAAGGATGTGCAAGGTCGGCCGGCGCGGAGGTTGCGCGCGCATCTGCTTCCTGTGGCATGTGCTATGGTGGGGAGAAAGGAGAAAGAGCGACTGCGGCAGAGAGGAGAGATATCCGGATGATTCGAGAGTGGAATCTTTCGCGAACTCTCCAGAAACTATAGTTCGGTTATAAAAGACAACGCGCAAGTGAACGCGAGTCAGTGGATCATCGATCGATCTTCATCGATCGGACTGGTTGGAGCAGAGATACCAGCACCGAATTGTCCAGCTTCGACTAGCCGCCCTTGTTGGCTTCGTCCTCGCCCGGGACCTTAGGTTGGCGCGGGCCTCGTTGGTGTGCTGCTAAGAGGGTGCGGACCGCCGCGACAACAAAGAGGCCTTGAGTGCGGCAGTCTAGCTGAGCCAGGAGGCTCGGCGAGAAGAGAAGATCCATACGGTGTGCCTACCCACCGGTGTTCTAGCAAGTCTGACCACCTAGCGGTGTTAACTGGGAGACTTGTTAGAATAGCCGCTGCCACTCACTGCCCTACTGGGCCGATTGAGTGGTAGCAGCTGAGCTGCACCAGGGCGTGCGCCCTATTAATTTCTGTTTTTTACTTCACTTGCGGGTTGGACCTAATCTCTATCAACCGCTAAAAGAGCAGCGTCGGCGGCTGGCCCTTCTGAGGGCCAGTTGCAAAAGAGGTCTTGTTGTAGGCGGTCCTTATTAGGGCCACTACATAAGTCAAAATAACTAGTGGGAGGCATGTGCTCTGCCGGTAGGTAAGCCGCGCATCACTGTTATCCTTCTGAAAAACATTAGAGATGGGTCCTGCGCGCAAGGTGAAGGTACTTGTTACCGACCGTAGGATTCTGACCGACGGACAAACGGTATCACCGGTCGCGACTAGGGCGAAAAAGTCCAAAACTGGAATAGAAAGCAGGACGAAACTGCCAGTGTCAGTCAAGCCTAGGCAGAAATTAAGCTCTCCGATGTCGTCCCCGGCATCGGAGACAACTGCAAAATCTGAAAGTCTGCTCTCACCGGCAACTTCAGACGTGTCAGAAGGACATCAATCTCGCCCTCGGTTGGCGAAGTGACCCCAAGCACGAGGAGGGCTTCAAGTGAGTCCTCCATGTCTGCAGCCTCCAGTATTGGAGAGCTTTCTGGAAATGAAAGAGATTTACCTGCAGATGGCGGGAGACCAGCATCACGGGCTCCCACACCGCCAGTAAATCAGAGGGGTGCAGCTGAAAGACGCTCACCCACTCAGCCGCCAACTTTAAATCCCGAAGTCGCACCGGGAGACTACATGACTGCTAGGAGGGAGGACATTCCTCCAGTCATCATTGAAAATGACTACAATGGCGACCCTGTTACTGTACTGACGACGTACCGGGACGAATCCAAACCACTCGAAATCAACTGCAAACGGCTCATGTCAGGCTTTGGCATTAAAACCTACTGTAACAGGGACTACAAAGCCCTGATAAGCCACCTGCAGCAGTACCATGTACCTTTTCATTTGGTGGAGGCACGAAATGAAAAGGTAATAAAGGCAGTAGTGAAGGGCTTCATCCCAGGACGAACCCCAACACAGTGACCCAGGAGCTCACTCGGCTTGGGTTTCCTGTACGGAATACTGTCGTCATGTACGACAATTACCGTAAAACCCCAAATGGCATGTTTTTAATTCATTTAACTGATAACGAGAAGGCGAGATCAATACTCGACCTCACGAACCTGCTGTTTACGTCCGTGAGGGTAGAAAAGTATTTTCTCAGACCCACCCCTCCTCAGTGTACTTGCTGCTGGAGGTTCGGTCATACAGCAAGGCAATGTAAAGCACCGCCAAGATGCAGAAAATGCGCCGGCCAGCACGTAACATCTGCGTGCCAGATGCCGGAGCACTACACGCGACTGTGCGTGAACTGCCAGGGGCAACACCCCGCAACGTATAGAGGTTGCAGGGAGTATATTGCTTACAAGAACCTCTATCAAAAGAGGCATGGCATAAGTCACACTGCCAGCACTGCTCGTCCCCGTTATTCCCCTCCCGCTCCTCCTATAAACCTGGAAAGTTTTCCGCATCTGTGTCCCTCACAGGCCGCAGAACCGGAACCTGAAGCACCTGCTCCCCAGCAGAACAATGTTGCGCCCTCGGAGGGCCAGTGGCAAGTTGCTGGGCAGAAAGGGAAGAAAGGAAAACGAACTGCAGCAGTTGCTGTAAGTGAGGCTCCTCTTCCCGTTACGAAACCTGCAGTAAAGGAGACTGCTACCGACGAGGTGTTCGCACTCACCTCTCAGCCGGGTACGTCTACTGATTATAGACGTCCCAAGGAGAGCAAGCAGACTTTCAGCCAGGTTGCTTCCAACCCTCCACCCCGTCCCAACCTCCCGACGACTAACAGAGAGTGGGCCAATGCCTTCAGACGGCAGGCTTCCACATGGACACCCCAGTTTACGTTGTCACTCATGTTCCAAATATTGGAACAAATGGGTGCATATCTGGGAGACAACCCCTACCTGTACAAAGTAGCCACGACCATCAGGACAGCACTGGACACCCCCGTAACTCCACGAAAGTCTACCGGTGGTAGAAGGAACGCGAGGCCGACTTGGTGAATTTCGCGTCCTAATATGGAACGCTCGAGGACTACGCGCCAATAAAAACGAGCTTAGGCATTATTTAGAAGCAAAAGATATCAAAATTGCGCTCATATCGGAAACACATCTCCGCCCTTCCGATAAGTTTAGAATTACAAATTACAAAGTTTACCGTACGGATCGTTCAATCGATCCGGGACAGGACGCGGCAGTCAGGGGAGGGGGCACTGCCATTCTAATTCAAAGAGGAATTCCTCATCATGAGCAACTGCTCCCTCAACTAGAGAAATTAGAAGCC
Source organism: Periplaneta americana (assembly GCA_025594305.2). Taxonomy (NCBI): domain Eukaryota; kingdom Metazoa; phylum Arthropoda; class Insecta; order Blattodea; family Blattidae; genus Periplaneta; species Periplaneta americana. The sequence continues at coordinate 17,072,140 of JAJSOF020000037.1, read as the reverse complement.
ACTGCTATAACTTTACAAATTTTAAATGAACCTGTAACTTTTATTGCAGTATATAGCCCACCCCAATCACTTCAGGTTAGGGACCTGGATATCCTAATGGATACTAGCCGGAAGATGGTAGTCGGCGGAGACTTAAATTCAAAACATACTGTCTGGGGTTGTCGTGTGGGCAACTCGAACGGCAATAAGCTGTATCGCCACTCCCTTAGGAGTGACTATGTTGTCTCTGCCCCGAGTACACCTACGCATATCCCAGACAATGCTAACCACCAACCAGATATTTTAGACATCTTTTTACTCAAAAACATAAATTTCCATTCCAAAATTTCGGTTCATGATTCGTTAGCAAATTCAGATCATAAACCCGTTATAATTACGTTCCGAGCGCAAATAGAATTATCTCCCCCAAAAACTGTGCTAATGTACCAAGCAGCTGACTGGGACCTCTTTAGAGATAAGTTGGACGCTCTCACAGATGACTTGGTTCCTACGTCATCTGATGAGATCGAAGAAGCTGCTAAAATGCTAACGAACGCTATACAGGAATCTATGTCGGTAATTCCAACAAAAATTATCATTCCGGGAAAATTAGAGCTTCCAAATGACACCTTAATATTAATTAGGGAAAGAAACGACTGCCGGCGCGCCTGGCAAAGAACGCGGGACCCTCGCCTAAGACCACGGATAAATCGTTTGAAAAGGGAAATTTCTCAGAAAATAAACGATCAGATTATCCAAGCCTGGACTCAGAAAGTTAGTAAATTAGATACCGACAATATGAGCGAGGTGTGGAAAATCACAAAATTCTTCACTAAGCCATATAGTAATATCCCTCCCATCCAGCACAATGGGAGAATATATCATAGTCCAGAAGAGAAAGCTACGGTTTTTGCGGAAGTCCTCGAGAACTCCTTCAATCCACATGGTGACTTGTATGACCGACAAATACATGACCAAATAACACAAGACATAACTACGTACTTACTTAACGTGGACCTCAACAATAACGACGCGCCACAGATCCGTCCTGCTAGCGTTCACGAGGTAAAATGGCAAGTTAGACACCTGCCAAATAAAAAGCTCCTGGCCCCGATGGCATACAGGCTGAAGTACTGAAAGAGCTATCACAAAAATCGTTTAAATTACTTACGAATATCATAAATGCTATCTTTCGGATAGGATATTTTCCTAACATTTGAAACACTCGAACATTATTCAAATTCCTAAACCAGGAAAGAATAAATCCGATCCACGTAATTATCGACCCATTAGTTTATTAAATGTTTTAGGTAAAATTGCGGAAAAGATCATACAGAAAAGATTGAAATCCGAACTCGGAAACAAAGATCTAATCCGAAACGAACAGTTTGGATTCCGTTCAGGTCACTCGTGCACACAGCAATTGCTGCGCACAACGGAATTCATTACTACCGCATTCAATTTAAATCGAACAGTAGCGGCCATATTCCTAGATTATACACAAGCCTTTGACAGGGTATGGCATGCGGGCTTGATATACAAATTAATTAACAATAATTTAAATTGCCGACTAGTAAAACTGTTAGAAAATTATATTCGGGGCAGAACGTTCCAGGTTAAACTGAACGACGTGCACTCCACGTCGCGAGGTATTAACGCTGGTGTGCCTCAGGGCAGCATTCTGGCACCGACTCTTTCCAAATCTATATTAATGACCTACCTTTTAATCAAAATTTCAATAATAGTATTTTAGCACTATACGCTGACGACTCGGCATTTCTCACTGCTTCGTGGAAGCCAACTGTCGCCATTACCAGGCTACAAGGTCACCTGCGTGACATTGAACCATGGCTCCTCAGATGGAGAATCAAATTAAATATATCTAAAACACAAGCCATCTTATTTAGCAGAAGAAATAAATTCAATAGACCGGGTATAAATCACACGAAATTAGCTATAAATGGATCACAAATCGAGTGGAAAACTTCAGTTAAATATCTCGGAGTAACACTAGACAGACGGCTCACATTTTCAGAACATATACTTCAAAAACTCAGACTTGCCAATGCTAGAATGGTGGAGCTTTACCCAATATTAAATAAAAGCAGAAACCTAAATATACACACAGCCCTAACTTTGTATAAAACATTAATTAGGTCAGTAATATTATATGCTTGTCCTGCTTGGGGACATGCACCTATTACAGTCCGTAAAAAATTACAAGTTTTCCAAAACAAAATTTTAAGATTCATCACAGGACTTCCTAGAGTAACTCCTGTTAGATTGATTCATGAAGAATTAGAAATTTCGACAATTCAAGAATATATCTCAAATCAAGCCTTCTGCACGTACACAAAGTCGTACAGCAGCACAAACGCACTAATTTCTTCATTAGGAAATTACAACCCTGCGTTAGACAAACATAAAAGACCTAAGAGCGTACTCCACCCTCTAGCTTGGAACGACAACGTACAAGACGAATACCAACTTGAACAATAAATAACCACTTGACTCCACACACAGACAAGGCTATTAATGCATTAATAATGTTATTTCTCTGTTTCAGGGTCATCATGTTATTGGCAGTTTAGATGCATTGTTCCAACTGTTAACACTTTTATGGACCTTTAATGTATGTGTATTTTGATTAATGATTAAATTAAAACCTCCCACCCGAACACATTCCGACCAAACTATAGCCAATTGGCTTGTCGTCAGCACGACATCTCATCCTGCTCCAGGTTTTTCCGTGGTTTCCCTAGAGCAATAAGACAAATGTCGGGATGAGCCCTAAAAGAAATGGGCCACGGACCACTTCCCTTCCCCCACTCTTTCTCTCCTACTATTACAAAGAACTTGCTAATTTCTTAGATACCAACCCTGAATTATGACAATAGGGGAACATAAACATATTGTAAGTTCACAGGGCTAACGGCTTCGAAGCTGGGTACCTGGTTCTAATGAAGTGCACTGGTAGCAATCTAAAACATGGGGGCATGAGATAGTTACTCTGCCTGCCATTAAAAATTCACTTCACTAAGTCCCCAAGGTTTAAAAAAAAAAAAAAAAAAAAAAAAAAAAAAAAAAAAAAAAACGCGAGTCAGTCAGTCAGTAAGGCAGTGTTGTTAAAGTCAGTGGAGAGCAAGCCAGACAGTCTTGTGTAGCAGTGAAGCCAGCTTCGAGCGCGACTTGAATTGTGTCCGTAACTGTGGAGCCTGAAGCCCGGAGTTAGAGTGCAGTGGTCCGCAGTTGGGGGACCTGAGTTCGAAGTGCAGCGGTTCGTCTCTGAAGGTCTGGGGTTCGAGATTCTGTGAATGCGAGTGACTGAGCTAGAAAGACAAACGAGCTGTGAACTGAGAACTGACAGTTCTGTGTTGTAAATACTGGGTGTTCAGTTCAAAATGTGTCTTGGCTCGCTGTATGCCGTCATGTGGCTAGCCGATGAGCCTAGAGAATTCAATCTTCCTACACTTCCCCAGAGGTGTATAATCTAAGAGGCAGAGAAGTTGTCTAGCAAGTACGGCGTTCATTCTGAAGAGTACGTACCGATACGTACGGTAAGGCCGGTAGTGGCAGGAATGTGAACTGTTTGGAAATACGTACTGTCGGGATATGGGGAGAGGGTTAAGACGATTACTTACGTATTTGTTGACATTAACTTCGACGGTCAACATGGACACGGAGCATTTGATTTGTGTTGTGGAATGTCACCGTACGCAACCGATGATAACAAATTCCCTGCGTACGACTTGCCGGCGCAAAACACAGTTCGAAAGAGGTTATGGTAGCACACAGACCGTACAGACCGCCATCTGTTGCTACGACGTTCAAGTTATACCGTACACGTTCTCAAGTTCAGATTGAAGAACGCCTTAAATAATAGGCAACTTCTCTAACATATAATCTGAAACTCGCTTCAAATCGGTGACCCAACAACAGTGACGTCATGACACACTTTGAAATGAACACCCAGTAGTGCTTTGTGAATATTAGTTAAGATTAACAGTTCATTGTTGATCGTAATAGTCCAAGTAAATTGTCATTGTCGTCTGTGGAGTGCACTAATGAATACTGTGTTACTGTGTTGAGAGCAAATTCCATTGTTGACGGGAGTAGAATTGAATTGTAGAAAGTGAAGAGTTATTGTTGTTCCAAGGGGATGCAAGCGATTATAAGAACCTCTACAAGAGAGGTCCTCTAGCCTCTGCATCTCAACTCCACTCTCACCTACTAGCGGTGGAACCTGTTAAGCTGAGTAACCCATGTCAAGGTTGTGGTATTAACCCCTTCGGCGACATGGGTCAGCGAACAAATGAGAGACGGGGGTTCTGTCAGAGCTGCTAAGGATTACCTCAGCTAAGGTCTGACAGAATGATGCGAAGTGGAAACAGGCTCCGCATCTAGATGCGCGACGGAAGAGTTCTTAAGGACCAACGGCGACATCGGAGATCTAATTACTAGATACTGCGTAAGGAAGGTACCCTGAAATAAAACCATGCAGGTTGGAATGCTGAAAGGTGGCAACCCCACCGTCCAACTATATCTGCACAGCCCTCGTAAGGCGGTCAGATGAAATCTCAATTACTGGTAAGCTACAGAATAATGGACCCCGATCACATAATAATATGACGACTAAGCTATGGAAAAAGGACAAGAAAACCTCGGGGAAGAAGAGATATTGGAAGACCAGCCAAAAGATGGATGGACCAATTTCAGTAGCTGCTACAGGAATCAATTTCCTAATGCATGAAGGATGATGATGATGATGATGATGATGACATTGTTGTTCAGTATAAAAATTTACAATATAAACGGATGCGTTATTTCCCCCTGAAATATAGGCTTCCGATACTGTTAAGGGGAGTTGGTCATTATCGCATGCAAAATAATGGTAAAAATAGCCTATCTTCAAGCAGTCATAAATATGATACTATTTATCAGAGGTCTTTCATTTTTGTTAGCTATGTGTCTATGCATATTAAGCTTTGAAATGAAAAAGAATGGATACTCTAGAGTAAATCTTTATCCTTAAATTAATTTTTTTAATTAAGCACAATTTTTTTATAAATTCACTATATGTCTGTGATTAGGTACACTCTATTCACTTATTAAGCACATATTGAATTGATTTGACCATTACTGCTAATAGATACTAAAACATACCCTACTAAAATTATTCATGTATCTGTAATATTATGGGCATAGGACTTATAGAAATCATCACCGTGAATAAATTTAAAAAAATTGAAGATTAGTATAAGCCCTATGCCCATATTATTACAGATATTTTAATAATTTTAGTAGGGTATGTTTTAGTATCTATTAGCAGTAAGTGGCCAAAATTTTAATTCAATGTGTGCTATGGTAAGTGAATAGAGTTCCTAATCACAGATAACGAAATTATATAAAAAAATATGTTTAAATTTAACAATTAATTTAAATAAAATTAACCATTCCTTTTTCATTTTAAAGCTAATATGTATAAATATCACTAAAAGAAATGAAATAGCTGTGATAAATAGTATTACATTTATGACTGCTTGAAGATAGGCTATTTTTACATCTTCCTGAGACACACTGTATATTAGCGAGAGATTCGAATCGATTACCGTAGGTTCTTCGTAACGTTATGCTAACTGAATAAATAAAACAATTTACTAACTAAAACAGGTACCTAATTCTGCACTGAAGTTAAACTGTATAGTATATGAGCCTTATCTAGGTTCACTAACCGCAAGAGATATTACTCGTTGCCCGGGTTAGGTAGCGAGCGCTCTGGCTCTCCCAGCAGTTTGCAAGAAGCAAATTAACACACACGGACTTTATGTATTATCACAACATTGCGTGATGAAGACGTTACAATACACAGCATCCTCACAGCAGCTATCTGCACACCGCAGCCTCGGCTTTGCCCCGCTGTTAAGCGCCTACTGAATAAAAACCCGTCTGCAGTGTTTGCCGACGAGATTTACCTCTACAGAGCTCTGTAGGGTCTGAAACTCACGCCTCGATGAGTTTAACACACATTTCATCTTCACGTCACGCCAGATTATTTCGGAAGCCAAACGTGTCTCATCTATGTTATCCAACACCGCAAATTCCTTCGAATTATTGATATTTCATGCCTCGGAAGGAGAGATCAGAACGTACTTACTGTCAGCACCACACTCCCTACAAATCTGATAATCTCACTGTACTATGAAGTAGTTTACAGCTCCGGGATTCTGTAAGTCTACAGTTCGGTTCCTGAATTTCGCTATGCTGAGGTTTCTGTGGTTTTCTTCAAGATTCCTTCCTTTTTCTGGCAGCGGGCCGCATTGGTTAAAAAAATGTGTTTAAATATCCATATTATGATTATTTTTCAATTTAACTTCATTCTATATATTGTACGCTAATGTGCTGTAGACAGTATAATATACACTGAATAATGAATACGTCCGCATGGACAGCTCAGTTCGTGAGTAAAAACAGTCATTGTTAATACTGCACTGTATTTTGATTAAACAAAAACCTAATAAAAATGATCAAACTCAAAAGCGTGATATTTCCTAGTTTACGTAAATGGGCGAACTACTTTTCTTCCCTCCTATACCTAGTAAAGTTATTTGTTTGTATATTACGCCAATATCATCGAACTCCACTCGTGGAAGGGAGTAGCAAACGGCGTTGATCCAGAGGTATAGGCAAGTTAATATTAAAAATGTTAGTAAAATAAAGTGATGTCCCTATACAAACGTATGATATTTCTTATTCTTTTGATGTTATTATTTGTAAACATAAGCAGATCGTTGCCGCGATCCCCCACTGATCGCTCCCATCTGTTGAGGTACGAGTCTCTCCCCCTCCTCTAGCCTTACAGCACACTGTGTTTGGCGGGCAGCATCGAGAGCACGAATGACGATACGCTTTTTGGAGACCTCTGCACGAGACGTAAAGGGTCGGATTAAAGGAAAAGTCAGTTAAACTTAAAGTCAATTTTCAAAGCATTACGAAGCTTATATTATACGTTTAATCCCGACGTTTGAGATAGGCAAGGTATGTACGAGGCGCGTCCATAAAGTAACTTTCCCATTCGTCCCACAGCTAGTAAACCATATGTTGCGCGAAGCGACTACGTATACGTGACAGACTAATGTCCTAGCATGGCGCATGCGTTAGCGGAACTTCCCGAGTGAACTCAGCAGCTTCGTTGCATTGGTTGAAGATGGACGTTCCTATTCCAGCTCCCGCCGCGTGAAGTGCGGTCAGTGATAAAGTTTTTGAATGAACAGGGCATAGCGCCGATTGAAATTGATCGTCAGCTGTGCCAGGTCTATGGGCAAGCAGATGGTGCGTTGCTGTTGTAGACAATTTTCAGCAGGACGCCAAAATGTGCATGACGAGGAGTGCAGTGGGAGCCAACCATCATCACAGACGACCTTGTGAAGCAACGCACCATCTGCTTGCTCATGACGTTAAGCCCATAGACCTGGCACAGCTGACGATCAATTTCAATCGGCGCTATGCCCTGTGCATTCAAAAACTTTATCACTGACCGCACTTCACAGGGCGGGAGCTGGAATAGGAACGTCCATCTTCAACCAATGCAACTAAGCTACTGAGAGCACTCCGGAAGTTCCGCTAGGCATGCGCCATGCCAGGACATTACTCCATCACGTACACGCAGTCGCTTCGCGCAACATATGGTTTGCTAGCTGTGGGACGAGTGGGAAAGTTACTTTATGGACGCGCCTCGTAACACATGGACTTCATAAACCAAACAAATTGCATAATAATGATATTTACAGATTAGAATGCTACGCTTGTAAACAGAAATATATTGGTCAAGCTAAAAGAAATTTGGCATAATACAAATAAATATAGAAGAGATCATTGACTTCAAAACATTGTCTCACCCCAACTTAAATCGCTTTCTGTGAGAAGCTATGGGAAAAAGTAGGCCTACCAAAGGACCAGAAAGTAACATGTCAGTTATCCTCGTTCTACGAATTTACCCCAGGAAAACCAGGCAAAATATGACAGATAACTTAATTATATTGCTGTAGAAACTATCAGTCTTTTAAAAGTAAAAGGTTTTTGCGCAAATAGCTCAAATGGCAGAGCGCTGGATTACAACTGCGGACCTGAGTTCAGATCTTGGCTATGATGTAGTATTATCCATGATACACAAAGGTAAATTTTCTACAAATTCTCCTTTTTTGCCTCGTCATTACACAAGACACTCCGCAATTCCATTTCATCAACATCATCATCATCATATCTAAAAAAAATAGGGCAATACTTGTGTTTGCGTAACGTCGAATCGATCATCCGCAATGTTGGGAATACCTTAAGGTTTGTAGCGGTAGCTGGAAGTAGTCACAGATTCTAGAATGATCTAGACGACTCACTGATCTGTGCAATAGGGACCGAAGACTCCAAGGTTCTACTTGTCTGACGGGGACATAACGATTCAGTCAAATCTGAGGCACGATACACCATCATCAAATGTATGGTAGCCTACACAGTCGATGGCATTTAAGTGTGCTTAAAAGAGACAGGCTCATGTCAGTAGATTTACTGGCATGTAAAAGAACTCCTGCGGGACAAAATTCAGGCACACCAACGACGCTGATATAATCTTGGCAGTTGCTAGCGTCGTTAAATAAACCATATATATTTTTTTATTCACAATCTGCCCCACTAATACTGAATATTGGCTCCACAATATACAGAGTGGCTATTTCAATCTAATCAGAATCATGGGAACCATTTCACGTGTGAGAACACAGACTGGAGGTGCTTGAGTTACGGATAATTCCACGGTTTGTATTACTGGGCTGTAGCTATTGTTACGGCTCTAGATCGAGGGGCCTCAGACATGCATGGCATGCAAATGAGATGCAGTTCCGTGAATCGTACTGAACGTGTTGCTGGAAGGCATATTTCCCACTGCTCATGTCAGGAATCGATCCCCGCTCTTTGCTTATCTGTTTAAAAATTACTAAGGTCATGCAACGTAAGCTAGACTCCAATTACTTCCTTTCTCCCGGACGGCCATCCTGTTTGCTCAATCTCCTCAATTCTGAGAAGACCTGAAAGCATCCGCAAAAAGATGATAGGGAAGCATTCAGCCATTAAAACTTTTCCCTAGTCCTATCCGGAATTAAATCCCCTTAGGAGGAAGAGCTTAGTTTTTGGTCAGATGCGACTTCTAAAAATTGAAACACTCCACATTATTAGATTTTTACTACGTGCAGGAAGTTGAAAACAAAAACAAACTTTTTTGATTACTGTGGACAGTGGTATAAGGATATAGAAAATAAATAAGAGACCAATACTTACTTACTTACTTATTTACTTACTTACTTATGGTTTCTAGAGAACCCGGAGGTTCATTGCCGTCCTCACATAAGCATGCCATCGGTCCCTATCCTGAGCAACATTAATCCACTTCCTACCATTATATCCCACCTCCCTCAAATCCATTTAATATTATCCTCCCACCTACGTCTCGGCCTTCCCAAAGGTCTTTCTCTCTCCGGCCTCCCAATTAACACTCCATATGCATTTCTGAATTCGCCCATACGTGCTACATGCCCTGCCCATCTCAAATGTATAGATTTAATGTTCCTAATTATGTCAAGTGAAGAATATAATGAGTGCAGTTCTGCGTTGTGTAACTTTCTCCATTCTCCTGTAACTTCATCCCTCTTAGCCCCAAATATTTTCTTAAGCACCTTCTTCTCAAACACTCAACCTCTGTTCCTCTCTCAAAGTGAGAGTCCAAGTTTCACAACCATACAGAACAACCGGTAATATAACTGTTTTATAAATTCTAACTTTCAGATTTTTTGAGAGCAGACTGGATGACAAAAGCTTCTCAATCGAATAATAACACGCATTTCTCATATTTATTCTGCGTTTAATTTCCTTCCGAGTGTCATTTACATTTGTTACTGTTGTTCCAAGATATTTGAATTTTTCCACCTCTTCAAAGGATAAATTTCTAATTCTTATATTTCCATTTCATAGTATGTTCCGGTCACAAGGCATAATCATATACTTTGTCTTTTCGGGATTTACTTCCAAACCTATCTCTCTACTTGCTTCAAGTAAAATTCCCGTGTTTTCCTTAATAGTTTGTGGATTTTCTCCTAACATATTCATATCATCATCATAGACAAGCAGCTGATGTAACCCGAAATAAGAGACCAATAATAACTATTTTTATAATATATCAATTATACAACCGGAAGGTAAGACTTGAACTATGAAATTTCCGCAGATAATTGTTGAAACCACTTTTGTATTCATTAGATGTTGTCCATGAAATATAGGTACAGATAGATTCATTTATAATTTGAGAGTGCGACATTCCGGATATTTGCGACGAAACTTACGAATACACTTTTAAGGTGTTTTACAAATTGTTTATTCTGCAGCTATGGTCCAACTAGAAAAATGATCTGCCTAAATTCTCTGCGTCAGAATAACAGACACTCATACGCTGCTTTGCCGTAACTCAGGTTGTGGGGGAGATTGTGAGATATTCGCCATACCGCTCTCAAATTATAAATGGATCTCTCTGGATCTTATTTTTCTTAGCCTGCACTCTTTTAATGTTCAAGTATGTCACAAGTGCGTCCTCGTTCATATCTCTGATTCCGTCTCACCAAGCGAATAAATTCTTACTAGCGTTTAAAAATCACTTAAATTCATAAACTAAAAAGCCGCGTTCACATGTTCACATTAGTATCTTCCTAAAGTAATATGATTTAAAGAAAAAATTATGCACAGTACATTGTAATAACCTCCGAGTGAGGTTTTATCATCAGGCAGTACATCTCATTTCATATTATATGTGCCAAAGGAAGAACAATTGTTTGTATACATTTGAAGTCTGATTGGTGTAATACAGACGTGGACAAATTATTAGGAAAATTGAAGATTTTTATTACATATTTTTACAAAATATGATTCTTCAATTTAGACTACAGTTGACATTTTTGCGTATTTCCAAATTATTAGCAAAATTGAAGATTTGTATTGTATATTTTTTCAAAATTTAACTCCTCAATGTGGACTACATTTCATATTTTTGCATATTTACAAATTATTAGCAAAATTGAAGATTTTTATTACATATTTTTACAAAATATGTTTCTTCAATTTAGACTACAGTTAACATTTTTGTGTATTTCCAAATTATTAGCAAAATTGAAGATTTGTATTGTATATTTTTTCAAAATTTAACTCCTCAATGTGGACTACATTTCATATTTTTGCATATTTACAAATTATTAGCAAAATTGAAGGTTTTTATTGTATATTTTTGCAAAATTCGATTTTAAATTTGGACTACAGCTGACATTTTGGATATTTCCAAATTATTAGCAAAACTGAAGATTTTTGTTTTATATTTTTACAAAATTTGACTCTTCAATGCAGTTGACATTTTTGCTAATTTACAAATTATTATCAAAATTGAAGATTTTGATTATATATCTTTACAAAACTCGACTCTTCAATTTAAACTACAGGACATTTTTGCATATTTCTGTCTTCTGTAAATGGAAATATGCAAAATTGTCAGCTGTAGTCTAAATTGAAAAGTCAAATTTTGTAAACAGAATTATCATAAAAATCGTCAATTTTTGTTAATAATTTGTCCACGTCTGTATATCTAGTCAGCGATGTATGCAATGGAGGGGAAAAGAAACTGGCTACCCTAACCAATTATCTCCTAGCTTAGTTGCCTCATAAGTGCTGCCTTATTGGTGTCACTAGTGATATTCAGACCTGTCTTCCGGCAGTTTACTAAAAAATCTACTGTAATGTCATAAAATGCGGAATAAGCTGCGATAAAATGCGACTTCAAGCAAAAACAATCATTTACCCAAACATAATTGGACAAATCACAAGATTGTACATTATAGAAGAGAGTGAAGAAGCTGGAGAGAAGTAGAAAAATAACTAATATGACTGTGATTATGATGAAGATGACACTGATGGTACTTCTGATGGTATTGATTGTGATTTATACAGGGTGAGTCATAAATATGTTTGGAAAACGCGTGAGCGTGCTCCTGGATCAAAAATAAAAGCAACTCCTTAAATGAAAATTTGACGGAAAATGCTTATTTATTGGAGTAATAGTGGCTTTTGTGTTGTTTTTGTTTTCATTTTGTACCAGTCTTTGTTTACAAACAACACAGTGACAAGACAATAATACATTGTTTTTGTTTTGATTGAACGCAGTCGTCCAGTGCATTGGCCATCCAGATCACCCGACCTCATCCCATTAGATTTTTACCTTTGGGATCACTTCAAGGCTGTCGTCTATACAACACCAGTGAATGATGCAGAGGAGCTATTGCAACATGCTGAAAATGCATGCCAGTTGATCCGTGATGACAACATGGTGTTTGAGCGAACTCGCCAGTCGTGTGTACGTCGTGCTCAGGCATGTGTAAACAATGGAGAGGGGATACACTGAGCACCTTTTGTAAACGTTAAATGACAAGTTTCCAAACATTTACTTGTGACACAACAAAAAAGAACAAAAACAAAGTATGACCATTTCTCCAATAAATAAGGACTTTCCGTCATATAAGGAATTGTTTTTATTTTTGATCCAGAAACACGCTCACGCGTTATGACTCACCCTGTATAACTGTGTGACGAAGATGGCTGTGATTAAAATAGTCACGATGATGGTGACTTTGATAATTGTGATGGTGGTGACGATGATAATTGTCATGGTGATGATACAAATTATGATGGTAACAATGATGATGATAGTAATGATAGTGACATTTGATGATGATTTCGATGACCGTGATAACTGTGATGGTGATCATTATTGTGATCATGATGATGATTATGTGGCACAGGAGGATAAAAAAGTGTGTGGGACGAAAGATAAAGAGGAGTATGGTGGAGAGAAATGGACAGGGAGAGACAAAGAAGAGAGCTGCAGAGGAGGGGACAAGAAAGAAAATGAGTTTGAGATGAAGTAGATGCGGAGGTGGACGGTGATGGTAACTGTGGTGATGGAGATTATACGTAATAGAATCAAAACTCAACAAACCCTAATCTTTCTACCCCGCTCTACGTCGTTTACAGGTCAGTAGGTGCGTAGGAAGTTGAAAAGATGGAACGACGTCATCGGAGCAGTGGAGTGCGTGAAGGGATAACACAATTACTGTAATTCTGAACTATCCATCACACTGGCGAGCAGGCAGCTGTTTTGACACGTAGGCTACATTCCACGCGAATTCTACGTTTGCAGAAGTACGACCCAGTAACTCGTGGTTTGCATTTCTTTTTTACCTCATCGATAGTCGTTCAACTGCTCGAGAAACTTCTGCTTTTGTGAATCTGGGAGATTTATTCACCAGTGACATAGCAGATCATAAAAACCCAGGTTTGGCAAAAAAAAGTTTTATTTAAAAAAATATATAAAAAGGTGTTTTTAAACTGCTTTTTATGATGTTTTAAACAGTGTCATGAATAGAGACCGGTTGTTTAAGCATTTATAACAGTGTTGTATCCGGGAATCGAAGCTCTTCCTGGCTTAACATAACATCAGGTATACCACAGGGTTCGGTACTCGGACCATTGTTGTTCACAATATATGATTACATCTCATGTTTGTAACTATCAGTATGCTGACGACCTTCAATGCTACATCTCTTCCCGCTTAGATCGAATAAATGACGCTATAGATAAATTGAACGAAGACATTGACTCGATTGTGACATGGACAAAGAAATTCCATCTTAATATCAATCCTGGAAAGACACAAGCAATCATATTAGGACACAAACGGCAAACCGACGCTGTAAAGCACCTCGACATTTCCCCCGTTAAAGTAAGTACAGTGCATATCCCTTTCAGTTCTTCGGTAAAAAATCTTGGCATTCACATGGATAATAATCTCAACTGGGACATGCAAATCACAGAAACCTGCAGAAAAGTATATTCTATTATTCATGTGCTAAAAGGATAAATGTTCATCTTCCTCTTGCTTAAAAAAGTCCCTTGTTTGTATTTCCCTATTTTGACTATGCTGACATTTTACTGAATTCCAGCGACAACAAAATGAAACTTCAACGTGCTCATAATTTGTGTGTTTTTGTAAGCAATGTTCGTAAATATGATCATATTACCCCATCCCTGGAAGCAATAGGTTGGCTTAAACTAGATAAGAAAAGAAATTTACATTCACTTCTCTTTCTCTTCGAAATCTTGAACTCTTCTATTCCTTCGTATCTGTCGTCTCGCTTCACTTACCTTTCTTCCCACCACAATCTGAACACACGCTCTCGCCATGAAACAATACTAACAATACCATCCCATCGCACCTCCTCATACTCATTCTCTTTCACAATAGCCCTGCCAAGACTCTGGAATTCGTTACCTGCTAGCATCAGGGACTGTCGAAATAAAATTCAATTCAAACGCAAACTTACTAGGCACTTGGTCAGGAATTGAGACTCGTTCAGACATGGTTTCTTGTAAATAGTTCTTTTAATCTACCACAAAATATCTCAATATCCGGTAATTTCATCACTATAGAATTTTGTTATTGTAAATTTGTAATTTAGTAAATACAAAAATATTCTTTGTTCTTAACTTCTATGATAAAATGTCTAGCTTTCATTAATCAGGTATTCTTGTCGTACTTTAATTTTTATTGTAATTGTAATTGTAAATTTAATATTAATTGTAATCTTATTGTTCATGTTATAGTTGTAACCCCTGGTAGAGGGGTAGAGAAGGCCTGACGGCCTTATCTCTACCAGGTTAAATAAATAAATCTTTAATACAATCTTTAATCTTTAATCTTTAAAACAGGAAGGCAAAAAAGACAATAAAAGCGTAAAAAAGGCACAATAATCTTTGAAAAAGACATTATAAATTTTAAAAAGGCATAATATATTTTAGCAATAAATTTAAATTATGTCAACATAACTCACATATTTACTTCGTAGGCGACACATGCACTATAACCTTTACTTTTTAACTTCGCTCTAGAGTATGCCATTAGGAAAGTCCAGGATAACAGAGAGGGTTTGGAATTGAACGGGTTACATCAGCAGCTTGTCTATGCCGATGACGTGAATATGTTAGGAGAAAATCCACAAACGATTAGGGAAAATACGGGAATTTTACTGGAAGCAAGTAATGAGATAGATTTGGAAGTAAATCCCGAAAAGACAAAGTATATGATTATGTCTCGTGACGAGAATATTGTACGAAATGGAAATATAAAAATTGGAAGGTGGAGTTTGATACACTATTTATTAGAGATTATTATTATTATTACAAGAAAACTTGATACGGTTCTTGCATTATCGTGATTGTGTTCTCCGTTTATAATAATTACATTTACATCCAATAACAGCTATCAGATGTGGCAAAAACAAAATAACTCCTGTGTGGGGGGACATTTACCTACAAAATGTATATTACATTTTAAAGCAAGTTTTGTAGTTGTACTATGGAGAGGTTAGTTAACCACTGCAAAGTTTTGAAATGATAAACATCTATGATGTTACTACACAGTTCATCACTGAAACAAGAACGAATGTCTAACTCTCGGCTTATACCGTTTGAGGATTTATCGCTCGTGACAATTTTACCCATCATGCATGTGCGCTACCTATCGGATTAAGCTATGAACTACTTGGCGCTCGAGCGAAAACGTCCGATGCAGACCTCTGCCGCTCTTATCTGATTTCTTCACATATGTTTTCTTCTTCTGTATTCTTGATCTCAGCATTTCTTGGTTCTGTCTCGCTTCCTCCGGCGCGATCTACAATTCAGCTAATTCTCTGTCGTCTACACTTAGCCTACCTGGTCAACGACCTTGTCACTTTCCATCACAATTGCTGATCGTTAAGGGGAATATAGAGTAATCAAATGACAGTTTTATTCTTCGGACTCATCTCTCCAAAATTCCATTTCCTATCATCAATTCCATCGACGCTAGACAACCGTGCAGTTGATACAGATCGTTAAAAAACTTACAACCTGCACCACTTCAACCATCACGAAACCTTCAGATCTCATATACAGGGACATTATTTTATTTTTACTAACATTTTTAATATTAACCTGGCTATACCTTTCTATTAACGATTGAAACAGGAAACTCCGTTTGCTACCCTTTCCACGACGGAGTTCGATGATACTGGCGTAAAATACAAATCACTTTACTAGGTATAGGAGGGAAGAAAAGTAGTTCATCCATTTATGTAAACTAGGAAATATCGCAATTTTGAGTTTGATAATTTTCATTAGGTTTTTGTTTAATCAAAATACAGTACTCTATTAACATTTAGTGTTTTACACACGAATTGAGCTATCCATCCGGAAGTATTAATTATGCAGTGTATATTATACTGTTACAGCACATTAGCGTACAATATAGAGAATGAAGTTAAATTGAAAAATAATCATAATATGGATATTTAAACACATTTTTGAAAATGGTGGCCGTTCATTTCGATACAGGCTTCAGTTCTTTTGTCCATATTATCGCACTATAGACTATTGTACCTAATTTCAATTAGGTACCAGTTTCGTCCTTCGTACGAGTAACTCATGTTGAAATAATTCTGTACCTACTCTATAAAAGAGTACCTTACGTACTGTAAATTCAATCTTCACTTCTGCCCGATCCGAAAAGATAAAATCACTCAGA
This sequence comes from Periplaneta americana, assembly GCA_025594305.2. Taxonomy (NCBI): domain Eukaryota; kingdom Metazoa; phylum Arthropoda; class Insecta; order Blattodea; family Blattidae; genus Periplaneta; species Periplaneta americana. The sequence goes on along the minus strand of JAJSOF020000037.1, from coordinate 17,055,468 downwards.
AATGCTATCTACTGTCCGTTCAAGTGGGTTTGTCGCAGGGTTGTAGAAAGGGGGGGGGTGGAAATCACGTGACAGTTAATTACTTAAGGAGGCCCTTTTATTTAAGTTATTTTAAACACTTGAATAATATTACGTAGACGTCCAATTCCTAACAGAAATTAATGTTTTCAGAAAAGAGCTAAGATAGCCCAGCTACTAGACTTTGCAAAGGGGCGAACAGAAGCAGGTGGGGGAAACCGGGATGCGACATAGGGAAACGGACGAAAATATGATTCAATATTGAAAGCTCTTTCGTCACTGGAAAACGCGAACATATTTCTGAAACTTACTATACTCAGTAACTCAGTACTGCTTACGCGCCCTCGGCTCTGTGTCGTGAACGGTTGGAAGTTTACTAGTAGAAGGGGTGGGAGTGAAGTACATTCCAAAACTCAGGTACAATAAAAATTGAAGTAAAAATAAAATGATGTCCCTGTATAACAATAAGATTTGAGTTTCATCTGACTTCTTAACATACACGTCCAATATCATATTATTTACTATTTAGGGGAAACCCGGGCAAACTGATAAGCTAAGAATAAACAATGCCACAGGCTATATTTGGATGACTTTGGTTGTGACACATGTTGTCCACATATCTACAAAACAGCAATTCGTTTCTCGTACCTACGGAGAGTGATATGATTTGAGAAAGAAAATATAGTTCCGGGCAAAGCGAATAATTAACACGGACAAAGTGAATATCCCAATAATATTTTCATCTTTCTATTTAATTTCTATTCACTGATAATAAAAATAAATCAACACATAAACACGATGATAATGAGTGTAATTGATGTATTGAATATTTCGTCAATCTCTGAAGATGCCGACATCACAGATGTGGTTGATTCTGAGTGAGCATTAACTGTTTCTTTAGCCGCTGAAGAAGCTGGCACCGCAGAATTTGTTAAATCTGAGCCAGCTGTCGTTTCGCTGATTTCTGTCTCAAGTGGGCGATCTGTAAGTTCATCTGGAGCAAACTCTTCATCAACAAACACATTATGGTAGTATGGCCAGATAGCAGAACCAATGATTGGAAGATTTTATTTCTTCAAGTGCTTTCTTCATGTCTTGTTCCGACCATTTGGCTTGCTCCGTCTTCCTCTTGAAAAATTAAACCATCCGAAAACACATTACGACCTTTTTAAGTAAAAATTAAGATCAGTGTTACTGATTTAGAATTTAATTAGTATGACTTAATACCTCCACTATGTAAAATGATTTAACACGCTTTATTACAATAGACAAATATATAAAAAAAATATAGCTGACACTTATATAGTGGATAAGTTATCCACTTTGCCCTATTCACTTTGCCCTCAGACGCCACTTCGCGCTTCATTTAAGGTTATACAAACACAAACATCAATAATCTTCTTCGTAAGTACGGCATTTTAGAACTAATTCTATCGCCTATATATTACTATCACATAACAAAGAGTTTCTGCAGTACTGTATGTTGTACATATGTTTCTCTTACCTTGAAATATTTTAAGAAAACACTCGATTTTCTTCAAACACACGCTGACTTCTTCTCTTACTAGCTAGAATGACGACAAGTCAGTTCCAGCAGCAAAATCTGGTTGGGATTCTTCCCCAACATAGAAGAAAGCGCTACCTTTTGGCGTTTCTAAGAAATAGGCATTATTCTCTTTGCCCGGGTTATTCGTTTTGCCCGGGTCTCCCCTACTTCTTCCTAGAAGGTTATCGATGTCCCTGCGTTTGCTCATATTTTGCATATAAATAGATGAACATAAGTGGAATTAGCCATAACGGCAAGTAATTTTGAGTTCTGTGACGTCACTGAAACGATAATTTTATCTGAGAGAATATCGTTATGTCACGAATGAACTACGAGCGTGTCTGTATCTGTATGACCAACCGAAGACTCTAGAAGGTTACTGTTGCATGCTGACACGCAACTATGGACCTAGGTCATGCCACAGCTAACAATTTTAATTCTATTCACAATTGAAGATGTTTTGTTTCAACGTGTAAACCTACAGTCTGAAGAACTTCAAATGTTTGGAGTAAACATCAACAGATAGCGGTAAAGTTTAATGCTACAAATCCAGAGCTCCTATGCTCGATGTCTAAAAGAGAAGTATCCACCGGCGTAGCTCAGTCGGCTAAGACGCTTGTCTGCAGATCCGAAGTTACGCTCGGGCGTAATAAAATAAAAAATATATATATATTAGATATGACAATTTATGTCAAAGAAATAGTTCATAATGAAGGACAAATTGATATAACAAATAAAAATCATATTCCACAGAAGTTATATTTGAAGAAAGGTCATATTCTAGAGACGAAAAGCAGTCTTTTTGACAATCGCCTTTTGAAAGTATTCAATGTCTGAAGCCCCTTCAGACACTAATATATGGGTTTCTTATCCTAGAGTTGCACTAGGAAGACCATGATTTTATACATTTTTAGACGTCAATCTTTACATCTTTTCAGGGTACGTTTTATTGCTCCATACACACTTAAATTTATTTTTAGTACTAGAAATGCCTTTATAATTTTGCCTCTTACTATAACAGCGCCTCTGAAAATTATCTGTAGTAATGTCACGAGAGGTCTGAGATTTCTGAGATAAATCTCAGACCTCGAGTGGATATTTATTATGACCATTTCATGAATAAAGTATGTATAGTAGGTTATTTTACGACTCTTTATCAACATCTCAGGTTATTTAGCGTCTGGATGAGATGAACGTGATAATGCCGGTGAAATGAGTCCGGGTCCGGCACCGAAAGTTACCCAGCATTTGCTCATATTGGGTTGAGAGAAAACCCCTGAAAAAATCTCAACCAGATAACTTGTCCCGACCTGGAATTAGTATTTATTTTAGTATTTATTTATTTAACCTGGTAGAGATAAGGCCGTCAGGCCTTCTCTGCCCCTCTACCAGGAGATTCCAACTACAATATCAACAATAAAATTACAATTAGTATTAAATTTACAATTACAATTACAAATAATATTACAATTAGTATTAAATTTACAATTACAATAAAATCAAAGTACGAAAAGATTACCTGAATAATTAAAGCTAGATAATTTATCATAGAGAAACAAAGAATATTTTATATTTACTGAATTACAAATTAATCGAACCCGGGCCACCTGGTTTCGCGGCCAGACGCGCTGACCCTTACTCCACAGGCGTAGACTGAATAAAGTAAAAATGTAAATAATATATTCCTAAAATTCGATGACAAAATGTTAATAATTGTATATTTACGAATATTTAACCTATTCAGACATTGTGAAGTTGAAATAGATTAATATCGATTATTGCAATAAAGAAATTCGATGTTATTATTCAGTAATGCCAATTGTTTTATTTCATTCACAAAATACAAATTTTATAGGCTACAATTGAGGACGTAGCTGCAATAAGGGCCCTTACTCCAAAATGCTATTCTGAGATATATAGAGTTGAAATTTTTAAAAACAGTGCAGGGCATATAAAATATATTAAAATAAACAGGTTTATCAGCATTACTGTTCAACATTTCTCAACGAAACTTTGTGGTCATAACAAAGAAACTACGGAGAATCGATTTATGCATTCTCTGGAAAAAGGCCTATAGGGCTATGGGCCCTTATTGCAGCTACGTCCTCAATTATAGGTTAAGTTACCTGTGGGAGCAGGACCAATGTCAGCTGTGCCTTATTTCGACCGTTACTCAGTGCTACAGGAAAGCATTTTTATAGCTCGACAAACGCATTCTCTCTGTAGTGTGTAACGGAACTAAAGCTGCATCTACACAGTTCAATATTCCAATCGCGTATGCGTTTAAATCTGGGAAGAATATTGAAAGAATCAAGTTTAAATATACGTTCAAAAGATGCAAAAGATTTTGTGTCTACATGGTGCACCGTTTTGAACGTCGTCTTCACTAAAATATATTAATTAATATTAAATATCAATCTTGCATTCATTGCTTTAAAGTTGAAAGAAAAGTTTAATCGTGCAGTTGCATCCTAATGTATTCATGGTCATCAATTTCAGGGAAACAGTTGGCGACAACGACTAAACAAAAGAACGAGCATGCGATAAATATTGATAAATAAATCTAGCTGCAAACATTATCGCAAAGTGTGACTGGAACTGATTGGTTGGAATTCATAATTTCATTACACTTCATTGGTCGAAAATGGAATGACGTCATATAAACGAAATAGTCACATTTGTTTTTGTTGCTGACACTTTGAAATCACACCTCTTAATGATAATAATGAAGAAGTGTAGACCTATTTGTAGATTGCCCTCAAAGTCGGTATTCAAATATCTAGTATAATCTAGCAAAGTTTTGTCTGTTGCAAGGGGATTAATAATCGCCCATCTACGAATAAAATATGGCCATGGCATGGTAAACAATTTCATTTCAATCGGAACCATGCGATGGAAGTTTCCATTCAGCGTGACCCAAGAACGTTTCCTATCTTTCGACATTCTATTGCGGGACATGTAATACTGGGTGTTCAGTTCAAAGTGTCTCATGGCTCGCTGTACACCGTCATGTGGCTCCGATGAGCCTATTCAATCTTCCTACACTTCCGCAAAGGTGTATTACCTAGGAGGCAGGTAAGTTGCCTAAAAGTACGGCGTTCATTCTGTAGAGTACGTACCGATGCGTACGATAACGCCGGTAGTGGCAGGAATAATTTATTTATTTAATCTGGCAGAGCTAAGGCCAGTTTCTCTTCCGTCTTCAGCCAGACTCTAATTCTAATTAAATACATTTGCTTACATAGTTATTACATTAATATCTAGATCATAAAATTCATGAAAGTAAATGATGAAAATTGAATAACTAATGTTAGTTGACAATAATAAACACTGGTAAGAAATAGTTATAATAATAATGATAATAATAATAACAATAATAATAATAATGGTAATTATAATAAATAATAATAATAATAATAATAATAATAATAATGAGATAATTTAGATATTTATCTGTGAATATATAAAACCATTAAACATTGAGAAACCTGAAACAGCTATTATTGTTGACAATAATTGTTAGAAAAATATCTCGTTAACCTATTCTTAAATTGATTTGATGTCTGACAGTCCCTGACATTACTCGGTAAATTCCAAAGTCGAGGAACAGCCACAGTGAAAGAAGATGAATATGAGGATGTTCGGTGGGAGGGAATGGATAATATTGAGGAGTGTTGTGATCGTTGTCTAGGTTATGATGGGTGGATAAATTTTGAAAACGAGGCGCAAGATAGACAGGAGTGGAGAAATGTAATATGTGAAAGAAAGGAAAGACAGTGGATTTTCCTACGATCTTCTAACGGAGCCAGGACAACATTTCGAGGGATGGTGTTACGTGATCAGCCCGCGAATATTGCAGACGAAACGGACGCACATATTATGAACACGTTGTAGTCTCTGCGCCGAAGTAACGCTTAGGTCAGTAAGCAGAATATCACAGTAATCGAAGTGGGGCATCACGATGTTTGCACTAACATTTTTTTCATGGAAAGGGGTAGAAAATTCTTCAATCGTCTAAACGAGTGGATTAATGAAAATACCTTTTTGCAGGTTTCTGCAACTTAAATGTTCCAATTTAAACTTTTATCCATATAAATACCTAGATTCTTTACTGATTCACTGAACGGAATTTCGTGCCGTGTATTTTAATCGGGGACAAATTTGGTATGGTAATGTTAACAAACGTGAATGGCCCAAATGATTGACTGTGATTTTTCTGGATTTAGTTTAAGTCGGAATTTCCGTATCCATGTTAGATTGAGTTCAGGTCGTCATTAATTTTAGTTATTTCATTTATTTCGTCAGTGTGGAATTTTATGTATATTTGAAGGTCGTCTGCATAGAGATGGTGTCGGCAGTACTTTAGAGATTCTGATATGTCGTTGATATAAATTGTAAATAGTAAAGGGCCAAGAACTGATCCCTGTGGGATCCCTGACCTTACGGCCTGCCAAGGGAAGAAAAACTGTTTGGAAATACGTACTGTCGGGATATGGGGAGAGGGTTAAGACGATTACTTACGTATTTGTTGACATTAACTTCGACGGTCAACATGGACACGGAGGATCTGATTTGTGTTATGGAATGTTACCGTACGCAACCGATGATAACAAATACCCTGCATACGACTTGCCGGCGCAAAACACAGTTCGAAAGAGGTTATGGTAGCACACAGACCGTATAGACCGCCATCTGTTGCTACGACGTTCAAGTTATACCGTACACGTTCTCAAGTTCAGATTGAAGAACGCCTTGAATAATAGGCAACTTCTCTGACATATAAGCTGAAACTCGCTTCAAATCGGTGACAACAACAGTGACGTCATGACACACTTTGAAATGAACACTCAGTAGTAATGTACAGCAGTGCTGTCATAGGGGCCATACAGGGTCGTACAGGGTATGAAACCCTACAATTTTTAATGAATCCTATGAGAAAGAGAATAATTGCCCATACGGCGTTTGAATAGGCCTACCTAAATTTTGTACAGGGAGATCTATATTTTATACGAGGAGATCTGTACTGATCTTAGATCATACTTTGCTGTTCCTTACAGAGGGTGAAAAGAGAACCTATTACATTATACAGGGTGATTCACGAGGAAAGGTAAAAAATTTGGGATGTGAATTCTGAAGTCATTCTGAGTCAAAAACTTCATATGAATATAGGTCCGTTTTCGAACGGTTATGGAGATATGGCTCTTTGATTTCACAAAAACTTGTGGGATTCCATTGTACTAACTCGCATTTAGAGGCACTGACATTGTGGGATCCCAGGATGGACAGAAGAAGAGTGGGATGCCAGACTAGATGGACCGATTTCTTCAAGAAGAAGGCAGGAGCACAATGGACGAGCAGTACAAGAGACAGACAGCTATGGAGAGATCTAGAAGCCACCGTCCTCAGTGTGTAGTGTGGTGCGAATCTTTCAAGTGCATATAGTGTTTGTGTAGGCCTACATAGAAACGAAGTAGTGCAGCCAAGTTCGCTGATATCACTCCTTAGGACCAGCTCACCTAACGAGTGAAGTCTACTGAGCCAAGCCCTGTCAATCAGGAGGCCCTTGCCCTTACGGGATCTAGCAGGCTAAATTTATTTATTATTTATTATTTATAATGGACAAATTTAAAGTTTATATTCACGTATGTATACATATCTAATATTCTAGATGTCGGGGGTCGATGTTTTCGCACATTTTCAAATGTGTACCTCCTTCTGCTTCAATGCACTGTTGCGTTCGGACGTGAATCCCGCTCATCGCTCGGGAGAGTTGCACGTGGCTGTTCTTTATGCCGCATCCAAAATACGGTCGATTAGCGCCTCTCTCGTTTTCAACTTTCTTTGCTATACCAAGTCTTTCATCCAGCCTCATAGACAGTAAATACTCTTCGATATGGTGCCCTTCTGTTCGGAAAGCGTCGTTCATATTCACCGACTACACGCAAGGAACTTCCATCGCACAAACTATAAACATACACAATATCGGCGTATTCTACAGTCGAAAATTTATAAGGCATCTTGGAAAACAACTTAACGCTTCCGATAACTGTACCTGTACTACTGTACTGTAAGTAGTTGACTGACTGCTGTGAATTGATAAGCGATAGTGTAGCCTATTTATTTATTTATTTATTTATCTATTTATGTCCATAGCAGTGCAAAGCCCCAATTACAATAGATAGTACAGATAACAAAAATATAGAATTGCATACAACACGATATAGAGGTAAAACAGATACAAGTGCAATTACAAATTAAAAATGGAAAAGAGAAGGAAAAAAAAACAAACTATAAACATACACAATATCGGCGTATTCTGCAGTCGAAAATTTATAAGGCATCTCGAAAAACAACTTAACGCTTCCGATAACTGTACCTGTACTACTGTACTGTAAGTAGTTGACTGACTACTGTGAATTGATAAGCGATAGTGTAGCCTATTTATTTATTTAAATATTTATTTATTTATTTACTTAAATATTTATTTATTTATTCATTCATTTACTCATTTATTCATTTACTTATTCATTCATTTACTCATTCATTTATTTATGTATTTATTTATTTATTTATTTATTTATTTATTTATTTATTTATTTATTTATTTATTTATTTATCTATTTATGTCCATGACAGGGCAAAGCCCCAATTACAATAGATAGTACAGATAAAAAACATAGAATTGCATACAACACGAAAGAGGGGTAAAACAGATACAAGTGTAATTACAAATTAAAAATGGAAAAGAGAAGAAAAAAAAACAGATACCACCTAAATGAAAGACACAGATACAGATATAAATGAAAAACACCAAATAAAAACAAATCAAAAAGAGCCAAGTACAGACATCACAGCCAAAAATGCAAAATGTAACTCGCATTTAGGCCAATTGCAGATAAATACAACCATGTTAATAAATTGAATATATTCACAGCAGGCCCAATAGGCTCAATTCATTTATTTAAAAAACTCACCAATACAGAACATGTGTTTAAAGTAATGCTTTACATAACTTTTTCTTGTACATATTGTACGATAACGAAATCTAAATCCTGTTTATTCGATAGATGATTGTAAATTCGAAGCATTAATAAGAGTGGAGACATTATGTATGTATGTATGTATGTATGTATTTATTTACACTGCAAAAGCACCCGGTGGCAGTGGTATATACAATATTAACAATACACAGTTAAAATGATAAGCTATACACAATAAAATTTACAATACATAATACAATTTACAACACATATACAATATTATACACAATACAATAAGAATACACAATACAATTTAACACAATAATAATAAAACATAAAATAAAACACCTAATTTTACAACACAACCTCATAATTATCTATAGGTCCTAATAAGTTTCAATAGTCTTTCACTTTACTTCATCGATTCCCTGGCACTATGACGCATTTCACTGACACTTTAGCACATTTCACTGACACTCTGTAACACATTTCACTGACACTATAGAACACATTTCATTGACGCTATAAATTATCACTGATCGGACTGCTCACTGCACTGTAAAACCATAACTTCACTGACTCACCTCGATTCACTGATACAACAGTTCAAATAAGTCAAATAATTGCATTCTTATGCAATTATAAACAGAACTACATTTAAACTAAACATTTCTAGTCTAAGGCCCTCTTACACGCTATTTTTAAATAATTTACAATTCAAACCAAGGATAAACTCGTCATTAGATAAATACATGTCACCTTAAAAATTAAATGTTGAATGTCACCTTAATATGCCTGGGTGTCATTACATTAGAAGGGGCAGGCGATTGGACATTTGTAATGCCACATCACTTGGTTTGTGATTCCAATGTTACGTCATTCATTGCCACCCGTGACCTTGTCTCATATCTCATCAGCAGCATATGGTAACGTCTGATTCACATTAGGGCGAGACTTTTACCAAAAAAATGCATCTAGATCCGCCATCGTTCGAAAACGGACCTATGTTCATATGAACTTTTTGACTCAGAATGACTTCAGAATTCACATCCCAAATTTTTTACCTTTCCTCGTGAATCACCCTGTATAGTATTGCAGGATGCAGAGTATGGCACTTAAATTTATTTCGTCATAATCTGAAAATGCATCAATCAATTCATAATCACTGACCAGGGCTTGCCCGCAACTGGGTCAAGTACATCTCGATAAAGCCTATAATCAATTGTTTATTTAATTCACCTGCATTTAATCCCCTGTAATTCCTCGGCAATATTAAACTTATTAATGACACTGTTCAAAGTGGAACAACAGCTTATAATAACTCCGGTAGTAAAATTAATATTGGATTCGAATTTTACATTAATTTCACTCGGAAAGGAAGGATTAACGGGTCGTTAAATACATGTTAATAGTGCATGACCGGTAAATCACACTATAATTTGCTTCCAAATATCCCCAGGATTATTAAGGTTTTCTAATTCCTTCAATAAACACTAAATTGTGAAAGAATAATTATGAGTAATCTATTTTTGGTATATAATAAATAATAATAATAATTTATTTAATCTGACAGGATTAAGGCCATAAGGCTTTCTCTTCCATCCTACCAGATAGCACATATAAATACAAAAAAAAATACAAACACTGATGAAAATTATACAAATTAAGTTAAAGCCCTATAGAGGGTCAACAGAGTCAAAAGTACATTATAGTGCTCTCATCGAGCTAATACAACAAAAAGAAAGAAAACAGAGATAGTAATGATTGATATTGAAAACTGACAATAATAATTATAATAATAATAATAATAATAATAATAATAATAATAATAAATACATTACATATTCATTTTCAATTTTACAAAAGCATAGTTACAATATTTACTATCGGTCTTACTAATAAAAACTCTATATACAGACGTTTAACTGTCTTATACAATGAGTAGCTCGTTTATACGTCGTGTGTAAATTCCTTACTAATAATCACTACATACGTCGTGTATAACATATAACTGTTAACATTACGTCATAGTTTTGTCATTACTTCATTACGAAAGGTATTAGAATATCTGAGATTCTCTATTGCATCCGGTAGAGCGCTCTAGTGTGGCTTGTTAAGAATCGATAGTACAACTGGCTCTGATCGATTACCACACTATATTTTGTTCAAAGATAACAAGCTACAGCAATAATATTCTACTTATTCTATGCTCTTTGGAGTGTTCTTCTGTGGTTACAAGGCATCCATCATCATAAAATGACAGTCGATACGAATAGCTGTTAGAGGGGCGGCCATTTTTTCTCTATATACAACGCTTAAACAAGGGATTTCGTGTATATAACTACTGCAAAGCAATTCCCATAGTATAGTTACAGATTGTTTATACATTTTCCTCATCTGCTTAAGTCTCGCATGGTTTATTAGTAAGACCGTATATGTCATGGGTTAAGGTGAAGTTGCGCAACCTGACATATGTTCAACAAGCAATTCCACGAACTAGAATGTGATTTTTTAATTTAAATTTGAATTTTGATATTGTCCGACAGTCTCTGACCACCAATAATAATAATAATAATAATAATAATAATAATAATAATAATAATAATAATAATAATAATTTGGTGCCGCTGAAGTGCTCTAGACTAGAAGAGTGGTCGTAAACAATAAGAACCCACGACAGAAAAGTCTTCACTTGTGATTTATTAAGGAAGAAATTGTCATTAAAATGTGAAGAAACAAAGCAAACCACGTATACATCTAAAGCAGGATGTCTATCACATAAAGCAGGCATGCCACAACCCTGCACATTGTGTAGTAGTCTCTGTGCGATATGCACTTTCTATTCCCCTACCTGAAGAGAGTGAATCGCCTTGGAGGGGAACGCGACAGGGCTATACAGACCTGCAGCAGCATATCAGCTTTTGTTTCAGTAACTCAGTTTCAGCATGGGTGCTGATTTGGCTGTGTCTGTGAATGAGTTATGGTAAATAAAGCGAGGAATTCACAGATAACGAAGAAGAGAAATTACGAACCATATAACATAATTGTTATAATGTTTTCCTCAGCCAACAATAAAGTATTTGGAATAAATTTGAATAAGGAACAAAAAAAGTTTCCTTCCCAGGCAGAATTCGAACCACGAAAGTCTTAGTTACCAGTCTATCGTGCTCTGGAGTGAACAAGGCTCTGAAATCAGCTACAAGGGTCGGTCCTTTTTTTTTTGCCACTACTGTACATTCTGCGTTTAGCAGCGAGTGAGATCTTGTGGATTTTGAAGAGTTATTATCGAACTGCTGATAACATTTTTTGTGTGATAAACATTCTAATTTCTATGCATGCAGGAAGGTTTCCCTGGCTTCCTGGTATTTTAGTGGCAACTAATACAGGTTATGTAACTCATAATTGTGTCGTTTCTGATTCTGGTTTCTATATTAAAATCGCATCTTATGCCCCCTTTTACCAGCTATTTACAACATGGTGTATCTTTAGATTTATTTTATACTTACTTACTTACAAATGGCTTTTAAGGAACCCGAACGTTCATTGCCGCCCTCACATAAGCCCGCCATCGGTCCCTATCCTGAGAAAGATTAATCCATTCTCTATCATCATATCCCACCTCCCTCAAATCCATTTTAATATTAACCTCCCATCTACGTTTCGGCCTCCCCAAAGGTCTTTTTCCCTCCGGTCTCCCAACTAACACTTTATATGCATTTCTGGATTCGCCCATACGTGCTACATGCCCTGCCCATCGCAAACGTCTGGATTTAATGTTCCTAATTATGTCAGGTGAAGAATACAATGTGTGCAGTTCTGTGTTGTGTAACTTTCTCCATTCTCCTGTAACTTCATCCCTCTTAGCCCCAAATATTTTCCTAAGCACCTTATTCTCAAACACCCTGAACCCATGTTCCTCTCTCAGAGTGAGAGTCCAAGTTTCAAATCCATAAAGAACAACCGGTAATATAACTGTTTTATAAATTCTAACTTTCAGATTTTTTGACAACAGACTAGATGATAAAAGCTTCTCAACCGAATAATAACAGGCATTTCCCATATTTATTCTGCGTTTAATTTCCTCCCGAGTGTCATTTATATTTGTTATTGTTGCTCCAAGATATTTGAATTTTTCCACCCCTTCGAAGGATAAATCTCCAATTTTTATATTTCCATTTCGTACAATATTCTGGTCACGAGACATAATCATATACTTTGTCTTTTCGGGATTTACTTCCAAACCAATCGCTTTACTTGCTTCAAGTAAAATTTCCGTGTTTTCCTAATCGTTTGTGGATTTTCTCCTAACATATTCACGTCATCCGCATAGAGAAGAAGCTGATGTAACCCGTTCAATTCCAAACCCTGCCTCTTATCCTGAACTTTCCTAATGGCATATTCTAAAGCGAAGTTAAAAAGTAAAGGTGATACTGCATCTCCTTGCTTTAGCCCGCAGTGAATTGGAAAAGCATCAGATAGAAACTGACCTATACGGACTCTGCTATATGTTTCACTGAGACACATTTTAATTAATCGAACTAGTTTCTTGGGAATACCAAATTCAATAAGAGTATCATATAATACTTCCCTCTTAACCGAGTCATATGCCTTTTGAAATCTATGAATAACTGATGTACTGTATCCTTATACTCCCATTTTTCTCCATTATCTGTCGAACACAAAAAATCTGATCAATAGTCGATCTATTACGCCTAAAACCACACTGATGATCCCCAATAATTTCATCTACGTACGGAGTTAATCTTCTCAAAAGAATATTGGACAAAATTTTGTACGACGTCAACAAAAGTGATATTCCTCGAAAGTTACCACAGTTGGTTTTGTCCCCCTTCTTAAAAATAGGTAAAATTATGGACTTCTTCCATTGTTCTTGTATTAATTCTGCTGGAATTTGATCGATACCTGGAGATTTGTACTTTTTCAGATTTTCTATCGCAATTTCGACTTACGAGATTTATTTTATGTTGGAACAAATTCTGTAGCACGAAAAATATGATCCTGGTTATTACTTTTCAATGGAAATAATGAGACTTTAATATTTTTTCACTTAAAATGTAATAATTAATAACTTACAGTTGGAAGTAATGGTTTTTAATAACAGACTACACTACATCGAAACGTCAAGACATTAGAAGTTAAAAAAAAAAATCTGTTGCAAGATTAGTTATGACTTCGCAAGTATGTTCGTGCACCAGTCAACTGTAGTAGGTTATACACATACAGTACTTGATGACAATTACGATAACGAATAACGGAGCTGTAGTACAGGGACTCTGAAATCATTAAGACGGACTACACCGTTCTCGGAGAGGAGTGGAAAGTGGGTGCTGAAGTGACAAGATGTTAAGCTTGATTGATGACATAAACGTCTTCTTATTTCTAATTAACATCCCATATTTCCATTCTTTTGATACATATGTAGCTCAAGTGGCCTACCACACTGATTGCATATGAAGGCTCTCTAGTGTTAGAAGTCTAGTGATGTATCGGCTGTCAATACGGGGGCATTTATTGCTATTGATGTAAAATTTACCTGCTTTATATTCAGATTTGTTCGCGCATAAATAAAGAAACAAGGAACATTACACTAGGCCTACGTGGTCTTCCGCTTCCAACAACTCTGCCCTCAAAGAGACAAGTTCTACGAAAATTGACACTTCATAATACCAAGAACGTTGACATTTAACAATAACATGAAAAGTGATGTTTTCTAACAGCAAGGAATTTGACGTTCTCAAATTTCACGAGATTTGATGTGTTCCAACACCACGAGATTTGACATGTTCCAACACCACGAGATTTGACGTGTTCCAACATCACGAGATTTGACGTGTTCCAACATCACGAGATTTGACGTGTTCCAACACCACGAGATTTGACGTGTTCCAACTTCACGAGATTTGACGTGTTCCAACATCGCGAGCTTTGACATGTTCAACATCGCGAGATTTGACGTGTTCCAACATCACGAGATTTGACGTGTTCCAACGTCACGAGATTTGACATGTTCCAACATCGCGAGATTTGACGTGTTCCAACTTCACGAGATTGACGTGTTCCAATATAACGAGATTTGATATGTTCCAACATCACGAGATTTGACGTGTTCCAACACCACGGATTTGACGTGTTCCAACACCACGAGATTTGACGTGTTTCAACCTCGCGAGATTTGACGTGTTCCAACATCAAGAGATTTGGCGTGTTCCAACATCACGAAATTTGACGTGTTCCAACATCACGAGATTTGGCGTGTTCCAACATCACGAGATTTGACGTGTTCCAACCTCGCGAGATTTGACGTGTTCCAACATCGCGAGATTTGACGTTCCAACATCGCGAGATTTGACGTGTTCCAACGTCACGAAATTTGACGTGTTCCAACATCGCGAAATTGACGTGTTCCAACATCGCGAGATTTGAAACATCCCGAGATTTGACGTGTTCCAACATCACGAGATTTGACGTGTTCCAACACCACGAGATTTGACGTGTTCCAACTTCACGAGATTGACGTGTTCCAATATAACGAGATTTGATATGTTCCAACATCACGAAATTTGACGTGTTCCAACACCACAAGATTTGACGTGTTCCAATACCACGAAATTTGACGTGTTTCAACCTCGCGAATTTGACGTGTTCCAACATCAAGAGATAACGTGTTCCAACATCACGAAATTTGACGTGTTGCAATATCACGAAATTTACGTGTTTCAACGTCACGAGATTTGACGTGTTCCAATATCATGAATTTGACGTGTTCCAACGTCACGAAATATAACGTGTTCCAATATCACGAAATTTGACGTGTTCCAACGTCACGAGATTTGACATGTTCCAATATAACGAGATTTGATATGTTCCAATATCACGAATTTGACGTGTTCAACGTGAAGAGATTCGTGTTCCAATATCACGAATTTGACGTCTTTCAATAATTTGACGTGTTCCAACATCACGAGATTTGACGTGTTCCAACGTCACGAGATTTGACGTGTTCCAATAACACGGGATTTGACGTGTTCCAACGTCACGAGATTTGACGTGTTCCAATAACACGGGATTTGACGTGTTCCAACATCACGAGATTTGACGTGTTCCAACATCACGAGATTTGACTGTTCCAACTTCACGAGATTTGACGTATTCCTATATCACCAGATTTGACGTGTTCCTACATCACGATATTTGACGTGTTCCAATAACACGAGATTTGACGTATTTCAATAAGACGAGATTTGAAGTGTTCCAATATCACGAAATATAACGTGTTCCAATATGACGAAATATAACGTGCTCCAATATCACGAAATATAACATGCTCCAATATCACGAAATATAACGTGCTCCAATATCACGAAATATAACGTGTTCCAATATCACGAAATATAACGTGTTCCAATATCACGAAATATAACGTGTTCCAATATCACGAAATATAACGTGTTCCAATATCACGAAATTTATCTTTTTTAGTATCACGAAATTTGAAGATTTTCAACATTAGGCCTACGATACTGGAGAGAGGGTAATGCATTTCTGCCAGAATGAACAATGCTTGAAAATTTATACTGGAAATTTTATGCACATTATTTTCAAAATGTAATTTTTAAATGAACTTAAACTCCACAAAAAATGTATCTTTTAGCATCAGTGAACTATTCATTTGAGTAAACATATTGTTTTTAAATTATTTTTTCAACTCTCAGGTGTTATGCCTCACCATGCAGGAACACTTTTTTGATCTTCTGCATGTAACTTGGCTAAGAGGCTGAACTATGCCTTTCCCCTACGGAGACTGGTCTCGGCTGCCCCTTGGGCTGATTATCTGGTTGGGTTTTTTTGAGGCTTTTCCCACTGTGAGACGAATATCAAGTAACCTCACGACAAATCATCCAAACCATTTTGCCAAAATACTATCTTGATATCATCAATTTTATCGACGCTAGATAACTGAATAGTTGATACACCATAGTTAAATAATCAATACATAGCCTATATAGCCAAATAAATTAAAATGAACACTTTGAATACTCTAGTTTCCTTGAAATTCACTTCTAAATTTTTTTATTGTGCCAACTGTTAAGGAATAAATGCAAGACATAAATGAATATACGTCGTTTACTCAAAATTAGACAAGAAGAAAAATATTCATATTTTAGAAGAATTAAAAATTGATAGTAGTACTTTAAAGAAAATTCAAAATTATAGATTGATTTATTCATTTATTCAATCATTCATTTATTTATTTATTTATTTATTTATTTTTATTTTGCTAATAATCGTAACATAAAATAATATATATACAGAAAAATCTTTAGCTCGCCCCTGAAAGAGTAGAACTACATGCTTAAAAGGCGGATTCTGAATTGAAATTAATAAGTATAGAATACAATTTGTCTTATGTCTACTATGCAGTTAGAATATATAAATTTAAATTTACAATGTTTCAATTTTTGTAAAATCCATACATAACATTTTAAATTTAATACTAGAACTATTAAATTGACAAGATTAGGATATTTAAATATAAATTTGTTATATATTCTTGGGCCTAAATTACTACTATGATTAAATACTGTAACAGTGTTGCATTTTGGTTCAAACAATCTTAAAGAATTCATACGGTACCTTTTGTTTCATACTATGAGAATACAATTCAAAATTATTTCGATTTTTATGTATGAATTTTATTAATACAATATAATAAATTTGTCTTATGTTAAGTACAGTTAAAGTCAAAAACAATTTTTGAGATGGAAAATCAGTAGGTTTATGAAGACATATTTTAATTATTTTTTCTGTAATAAATAAAGTGGATTAAAATTGGATTTAAATGAGCTACCCCATCCTATAATTCCATACATAATTACCGACTGAAATAAAGTTAAATATATTGTGCGTAATAAACTTATTGACAAGTAATTCCTCAATAAAACAAAATAATATACTATTTTACGTAATTTATTACAAAGGTAATTAATGTGTTGGTTCCATTTTAAATGATTATCGAAAATTATGCCTAACTACTTAACTTCAGAGGACTCTTTAATAATCGAACATTTACACTGTATAAGACAACAATCATAATTACGTAATTTAATACTTAATATAGATGTAGGAGGTTTGTTACATTTTTCAGATAATGAGAATGGAATAATTATGCTTTTATTTTCGTTGATAGAAAGATAGTTTATGTCAAACCATTTTTTTATTAATTTAAGTCCATTATTTGAATTATTATATGCATCATACCAGGTTTTTCCACCAAAAATTAAAACTGTGTCATATGCATAAGAATAGTGCACACCATTGTATTGTTGTAAATCAATTTTTAATAAGTCATTAATATATATTAAAATAGAATAGGGCCTAGAACTGTGCCTTGGGGAACACCTATATTAATAATTGAAGGTTCACTTGAATAATTGTCAATTTTCGTTATTTGAATTCTGTCGTTAAGGTACGATTTTATTAAGTTTAAAGCATTACCTTTGATTCCTAATAAGTCTAATTTCTCAATTAAGATATCATGTTTCACTGTATAGAAGTAGAAATCCCATGTTCTCAGAATGCCTGCTTTAGGAATATATCGCCAGATCAAATAGGCTATTACCGTCCATTTGGAAAAAGATCTTGGGGTCGTCTACTGAAACGCTGAAATGAGATCGTAACAACGTGGCAGGAAGAAGAAGAATAATATTCGTCGCATTATTCCTGAAATAATCTCACCATTATTATATTTTATTGCACTGCCTCAAATTGGTTCTACTTACAGTTGCAAATGAAACTGCAGTATATAACAATGCTATCAAGCCGTAATGGACAACACCCATTAATCGCAAGCCATTCGTATCCAGCAGTTTGGTTTAGTGCACTGATATATTGCGAAACTTTTGCCTTGAAACGTAAACGAAGTTGCGTGAAGCTCGTTGACTTGTACACAGCAGTTGTGAAATGACACACACGATTTAGTTCCACCAAATAAAAAAAAGGAAATAAAAACAAATGGCCCATCAGTAGTATAATAATTCCTTGCTTTCGTAATGTTAGAGAGTAGCAAGATGATTCCCTTGAGAAAGAAATGTACGGTGTGGGAAGAGCAAGTGGGGCAAATCAATATTTTGGATAACCGTGGCCCCGTGACATTGTAGGCAAACAGCGCTAGCTCTCTGTGCTGCAGTGCGGTCTACTTAACAGGGTACGGCAATATGATCACTCGCGCGAGAAGAAATTATGGGACAAGGTAATTTATTATACATGATTTCTTTAAATGCATCCGTGTGAATATGTGCAGCGTTTCTTTTTCAATGTGAACTGTTTTTCCTTGACTTTCGTCTTAAGACTATGGTTCTGTGAAATTTCTAACTTCTACATTTTTACACCAATTAATCTGAAACTTTTACCACACTATATATATATATATATATATATATATATATATATATATATATATATATTTGAACTGGTAATGGAAATTACAGGAAAATGGCTGAACGGGTTTTAATACGTGACCCCTCATTTTGAAGCTTGGAACCCAAAGTTTTTCAGAAAAATAGCAGTTTTCAGTGAAATGTCAATTTTCCTACATCATTTTCGTATTTTCCAAAATCCATCTGTCGTCAGTTTTGAGAAATTAATGGGTTTTCAGAATAAAACAAAACACAAACACACTACAATAAACAATATCACACGAAGGCTACGACCTGCAGGATTGCTGACATATTTAGAGTTCAGATGGTTCAGATTCTCTGACATCGTAAATCCAATATGTCGATCTTCATTTGTATAACTTTTTCAGAAGTTTCTGTAATATTGTTATTAAAAACTTCATGACTTATTAAAAAGAATTTACAGGTTAGATTCTCTGTTGTGTAAAAGACTGAGTACAGCGTCTGTGTATTGGATATTAAAAACTACAAAACTTAAGAATGTTTGATGACATTATTACCATTAAAAATAAAATATTATAGTGAATGCCAGATTAATGCTTTATTGATGACATGAAAGTGAAACCTTTTGGGTTTCTGTTATACGTAGGCGTAATATTTGGAAGTTAATGACCTGAAATAGCTATTCCTTCACTCCCACATTGAACCGCTGATCGTCCTGAAATGTTTTTGTGTTTACTATTGAAACTCAAGAACTGAAGATGTATAGGTTCAATTTAAAGTCTTTAAATGCATAAAGAATACCATTCAGAGGATGTATGTTTCATTTTATGGAAGCAAATAACTTAAAAATGTCTGGTATTTTCACTGGAAGTAAATTTGAAAATTTTTAATTTGAACTTCTAATGAACTTAGTTGATTTGCTTTCCACTAGTTTCTTATAATGTGACCATGCATCACACATTTTGACTTTGATATTCCAATTAGTTTACTTATAATCTTTTGTTTTTTTTTAAATACTGAATGATATCCAAATTTTCAAAGTTTACATAATTTTTCTTTAAATATATATATTTAATTTACTCCTGGTAGATGTAGGTAAAATATGACACGTTTTTCATATTTTTTTCAATTACTTTCCGAGAAAAAAATATTTACCCTTTTAGTTGTTAATTTTTTAATTTTTTAAAACTTATCACGTCCTCAACACATGGTGATTTGAATACTTTCAATAGCAGAAGAAAACACATGTGTCAATTTACTTCACATGCTTTTGTGGACTTTATGCAAAATTTCACTGAGACTGGAGAAAACTGCATTCATTAAGGGTATATGTACGTAAACGACCATAAATATTATCAGAAAATGCAGGCTCTAAATTTCTAAAATTTTATAAGAAAATGAATCACAATTGGACAAAAATTACAAGGTACCACAACAAGATTTATTAGAACTTAAATATCTGAAAAAGGTATTTAAAAAGTTACTAATAATATTTTTCAAACCAGTTTTATCAGAGTATGACAAAAACAAAAGAATTCTGCAGTTACGTCATTTGGTAACCATAACACTGACATCTTTAATATATTTCCTGCATGTAATAAACACCTATTTCTGAAAAGTAGACTACTCTTAGAGATGTAGAGTTGTTTATTTTAATACAATTAATTTTTTGTCTTATATAAAATATATTCAAATTTACATCATGTTTTGTGACCTAATTTTTCTATTTTCAAAGAAATGGGTATTATTGTAGTTTACCTTTTGCATAAATGCAGCGTACAAAATTTCAGAAATCTATCTCTAATGATTGTGGAGTTATGAAATACTCGTAATATGTGTGAAAATTTTCAAATTTTGGAAAATTTAATTTAAAGTAAAAAGTGAATTCTAAAAATATTATTAGTAATCTTTTTATAATTACTGTTATCAGATATTTAAGTTCCAACAAGTCTTGTTGTGGTACCTTGTAATTTTTGTCCAATTGTGATTTCATTTCCTTTTAAAATTTTATTAATTTAGAGCCTGCATTTTCTGATAAAATTTATGGTCGTTCACGTACATATATACCCTTAAAGCATTTTGAATGTTACAAAATGTTGAAAATTGGAAAATCGAGAAAAAGAGTATCAAAGTACAGCGTGTATATTATATTTACTTACTGGCTTTTAAGGAACCCGGAGGTTCATTGCTGCCCTCACATAAGCCCGCCATTGGTTCCTATCCTGAGCAAGATTAATCCATTCTCTATCATCATATCCCACCTCCCTCAAATCCATTTTAATATTATCTTCCCTTATCTAAAATAACACTCTTCATTTCTGGATTCATCGTGCTACATGCCCTGCCCATCTTTCTGGATTTTCAATGTTGGGTATTATGTCAGGTGAAATTTTGCATAACAGCGACGTGAAATCGAACTCTACGACCAGCGTCCCGCAATGAAAGCAGATCGCACAGGCTCCACGGAACATTGAGTGACGTCGCGCGGTGGAGAGAATTTTGAGAATTTAATTTACGTCAACGCGACGAGTTTGCGCGCACATCTGGTGCTGGTAAGAGGAGAGGGCTCTGGATTTCTCTGGAGTGCCATCTCTAGAGACGCGTGGAACCTTCGAGGCTACGTCGCTGTGGTTATAAATTACGGACGCGAAGGAACGACAGCAGTTTTGCAGTTTTCAGTTATTCAAAATTCAGTGAGTAAGCCAGAGCAAGCATTTTGTGTGCCGGAGTTCGACTCGATATCTGCGTCAGCATCCGAAGGCCTGAGTTCGCGTTAGTGGACCGCAAATGTTGAAAACCTGGAAAATCGAGTGCAGTGGACCGCAGTTGGAGGGACCTGAGTTCAGCGTGTATATTAACTGTCTCTGAAGGTCTGTGGTTCGAGATACATTGCCTCCAGTGACTGAGATAGAAGAACTGTGAACTGAGAACTGATAGTTCTGATTTTTAAATAGTGCAATATTAGTTAAGATTAACAGTTCATTGTTGTGCCTAATAGTCCAAGTAATTGTCATTGTCTTCCCAGTCTATAACAAATACTTTTTGAGTGAAGATCCCAATTGTCGACAGAGCGTTTCTGGTTCGAATTGTAGAAAGGAATTATTGTTGTGACGAATAAATTAAGTTGTTGTTACTAATAAAATTCAGGATATAATCGATATCCTTCCTTCCAGGTCTACCACTTACATTTTTCTCCTACATAACAGCGAGAAATATGAACTGAATGGAAAGTTAAATTAGTTAGAATGAAGAACAAAGTCTGTCAGAATGACAGCTGAGTCTCAGTTTAAAGGGCTGCAGCTCCACGCACGCGCTGGTCCCTTAAAATTCATCCTGAGGGACTTTAAGTTGTCATGGGCTAAAATAAGAACAGATTTAGAAAACTGAAACATTTTAGTTTTTAGAGTTAAGAACAAAATTTTCATTTCGAATGGTTTTTCCGTTATTTTCACCGATTCACAGCCTTAACGTGAAATATTGTGTGACGTGTATGGATCGAAAATTATCTTCATGCAAACACCTACTCACTAACACAAATACGTTTGAAAGAATTTATGATTTTCAATACTTTTCTTTAGGCACAAATAAATTCGATTGACAATGTAAAAGTAGAAATTGGAATTAAAATTCAGAATATAAAATGAACGTTTTTCTGTTTTGTTAAACATTTTGAATAGTAACACTAATTTCAAGGAAAGAAAGATCATATATACAAATCGCTGGTTTTTCCTTTACTGATATAATTATGTTTCCAAACCTCGACAATATCATTGCAAGAAGAGATGAAAAGAAACTGAAAATCCTTCGATATAGTACTGAACCAATTACTTTCCTCAAAATTTTAGGTTTTAAGTTTATAATGGAGAAGATTAACAAACGAAGAAGTTTAGAGTCTCTGCAGGGAACCCAACATTGATTAGTTATTGGATCGAAGCTAAAGTTTAAAGTGGATAAAACATACAGTACAAAACAAAATAAAGAGGGTTATGTAAGAACAACCACATCGACACAGACCACTTGAAGACCAACATTCCGATATTTAGATAACATGAAAACGTTAAACATTGCCTTGCTGTGCTTTTAGTACCTCCCTCACGCCAATACCACAGCTACAAAAAATAATAATAAAAATGTTTTAATAAGTATCTTGATTATCCCTCAGAACTGTTGTATTCTGAATTTAATGTAGACCTATTTGATATCTATCAAATTTATAACACTGTCTTATTGAATTTCGTACATAAAAAACTGAAATATATTTAATTTGTATTCACATAAATATAAAAGTAAAAGATCAGACAACATATGCTTGACAGAACCTAAATGTACAGTACGATTATTTAGTCCTGACAGTCACCGGAGATGTGCGCCTGGGTCAGGCGAGTCCATTTAGTTACGCCAAGGGATGTTTGGGTTAGTCACTCGCTTGCCTTCGGAGCGATCGGATGTCACGCATGCGGTAGAGCGGTATGTTTCCAGTACAGTTAAGCTGTACTGCATTCCTTTATCGACCGCTCGACCTTATCTCTACTCCGGAACTCTCCCCACTACTCCTATTAATTCCCCTCTTTCGCGTCCCTGAGCTGTCAGGACTAAATAATAGGTATGTACCACAACTGTAGCAATTTCGGTTCACGTTTTTATAATAAGTTAATAGCTAAGTCCAAAAATTCAATTTGCTAATGCTTATTTAAAAAAAAAATAAAAAAATTATTGCTTATGGGGAATATATAGGCTAAAATGTGTAATTATTGTAATATCTGTGTTTTTATTTTTATTTTTTTATTTTTATTCTGCTGATTAATAAAATATTTAATTCAAAATTTTGTGTAATGCCCCTAAGCAAGACTGTATGTTATTTCTGGGGGTGCTACACAGATTTCTATATAAAAAAACAATATACATCTTTGTGCTAGCAATAAATGTATGATTACTTACTTACTTACTGGCTTTTAAGGAACCCGGAGGTTCATTGCCGCCCTCCTAAGCCCGCCAATGGTCCCTATCCTGAGCAAGATTAATCCATTTCTATCATCATATCCCACCTCCCTCAAATCCATTTTAATATTATCCTCCCATCTGCGTCTCGGCCTCCCTAAAGGTCTTTTTCCCTCCGGCCTCCCAACTAACACTCTATATGCATTTCTGGATTCGCCCATACGTGCTACATGCCCTGCCCATCTCAAACGTCTGGATTTAATGTTCCTAATTATGTCAGGTGAAGAATATAATGCGTGCAGTTCTGTGTTGTGTAACTTTCTCCATTCTCCTGTAACTTCATCCCTCTTAGCCCCAAATATTTTCCTAAGCACCTTATTCTCAAACACACTTAACCTATGTTCCTCTCTCAAAGTGAGAGTCAAAGTTTCACAATCATACAGAACAACCGGTAATATAACTGTTTTATAAATTCTAACTTTCAGATTTTTCGACATCAGACAAATGTATGATTATGATTATTATTATTATTATTATTATTATTGCCATTGCTATTATTATTATTACTATCGCCATTGCTATTATTATTATTATTATTATTATTATTATTATTATATTGCTGTTATCATTATTATTACTATTTCCATTGCTATTATCATTATTATTATTATTATTATTATTATTATTATTACTAGCCGTACCCGTGCGCTCCGCTGCACCCGTTAGAAATAAATATAAAGTAATTACATAATTAAAATAGGACGTTTGATCCAGGGAACATTCGTGTTTGATAGAAGGATAAATCGTTTAATATGTTACTTAATTTAAATTGCATCCAAATAATTAAAATGCGATCATTTTGGTCCAGAGACACTCATTTGGTGCAATGACAATTCCTTTAACCTGTTTCTTAATTTTTATTACATGCAACCATAGTTTAATGAAGATTGACATCATTTAGATATAAAGTGTATATTTTATTTTACTTGTTATAGGTTTCCATTGAATTATGGTAATAACTTAATTTTAACCCTTGTTTTCTACGTATTCAGTAAATGGCGCTTGGCCCACTATGGTTGTGAACCCTTCAAATAACTTAAATTATATTATATTATATAATATTATATTATATTATATTATATTATATTATATTATATTATATTATATTATATTATATTATATTATATTATATTATATTATATTATATTATATTATATTATATTATATTATATTATATTATGTCCATCTAGAGAAACTACACTTTCCAATGGTGAAATAAAAATTAATTATAAAAATCGGTTAATTTTGCTTCCGATATTACTTCATACAAACACAGAAACATTCTCTGTAGGCTATTTTTCATAGCTTTCGACTGTTGCTGTCCAAGGCCCCTTATAGACGAAGTCATTTGTTTTTCAATGCATTACACGGCCTTAGATGCCAGTTATTTTAATTTTAAAACTCATTTATCTCATTAAATATCAGTCCTATCAAAATTTTTCAAGGAATAGAACTTATCGCAAATTATCTTCAAAGAAACTTTTGTTATGCCTAAAAAATCTAAGTTACAACGAACTTAATCTATTTCCAATTTTCATCGAAATCCGTTCAAATTATCGTGAAAAGGTAATGCAAACATACAGACCATAAAACAAAAATTTCAACGAACTTTCTATTTCAGGGTTTTTATCGAAATCCGTTCAGCCATTATCGCGTGAAAATCGTAACAAACATACAGAAAAAGACATACAATTTAATTAGTATATATTAAAAAAGCGATTTTATTATTATTATTATTATTATTATTAATTATTTTGTTAAATATATTATTATTATATTATTTTATATTATTATTATTATTGCCAATGCTATTATTATTATTGTCATTATTATTATTATATATTATTATTATTATTATTATTATTATTATTATTATTATTACTATAACCATAGCTATTGTTATTATTATTATTATTATAACCATCTATTATTATTATTATTATCATTATTATCATTATTATTATTATTATTATTATAACCATAGCTATTTTATTATTATTATCATTATCATTATTGCTAGACGCAAGCACATTGTTCACTTAAAAACTCCAGTAATACTTAATCTTGTAGCCTCCTGGGCAAAATACGGTCACAAACTCATAAAGATGGATTTCATAAATTCAAAATTACAGAGTTCCTAAGCAGACCGGTCCCAGGTAGTAACGTTCGGTAGGTTTAATGCGTACGACCGCTCGTCCCCCATGAACAGATTTTGTTAGATGGGTGTTGAAGTGGAGGCGTTCTGCATAGAAACTCTCTGTAATTGATATGTAATTAAAAAATATAAATCTAATTTTGCTAGGACCTGTGCAATAATTATATACAAACCAGGGGTAACGCATAACCCAGGTTCTACTGTATGAGCTTTATTCCTTCTAAAAATATCAATTATTTATCGAAACAGTCTCGCTTTTTGTTTTGCTTCCTGCTAAAGTGCTTCTGGAAAGGATTATTTAATGAAGATCAGGAGTGCACGGCAAAAGAGGTCTTAGCGAAGTTGTTTCAAACGTAAATACTTTCATATTTGAAGAGGAAGACGGTACTAAAGTTTCGCATTGAAGTATAAGTTCAGACGCTTTCGGTGTTTATTTTAAAATTGAAGCTGTATTTTAAATATAAAAATACCCACACTAATGAAAATTAATACAAACTCTTCAGCATCGTGAATTCAAGAAAAGGATACAACTTCCTCAAGAATTAAGAATGTTCTATCTGAACTGTAACTGTCCTTGGGCAGAAAACACAGACTGAAATTATGAATGTGAATTATTACATAGGAAACAGGAGTATCCTCCGAAAAATCTGATTGACATCGCCACTATCTATTGTGAATCCGAGCTTCTAAGGCGCTAAATGTGCGTTTTCAGGGATTATAAAGAATGGACACTGAGCGAATTTTCCTGTGTTTTGTTTCTCTGTGCACCGGCGTTTAGTTACACTTTCAAGCGCTAGAGGTTAGTGTAATCGAGCATACACTAAGATAATAATTGAGTATAGAGTTGAGACACAGGATCCAAACATCGCCTACCTTATTGCATAATGCAGTAACGCTTTGCTTCAAATAAATTCAAGTTAACAGCTTTTCTTTATTTCTCAGTGGCAAACTAGTTGTAATAACATTTTTTTTATATTTCAGATATAATAATATAATACATTATAAAATTAAGTATCAAATTCGTTTAATATTTCTATATAATATAACATAGGTATATGGTTTTACTTCTCATGAGATTTTTGTTTTTCCATTTTCAGTGCTATCAAATCATTACATATTTTAATTGTTGTTGGAGTCAACGTCTCAACTCCCATTATAAAGGAACTCTAGAGTCTAGACATTACAGTTAATGACGGATTTATTATTTTATTTGAATTTATTTTATTTGAGTACATAATGTACCTAGATGTATTAATTATATGTGTTATATTTCCGCTGTGTCGACTGCTAGCTGATGTGATGTCAGCGCCAACTCTAGGGAGAAAGCAGAATCTCACGCTCTAGCTGGCTTGAAGGTCATTGAAATCAGTCCGGCTACATCAAAGGTACCGACGCGAAGTGTCCATTCTTTATAATCCCTATTCACTGGTATCGCGGTGAATGTGATCAAATTAGACTTTAAGGTATTTCATTATGTTCCGTAAGTTAACATTTTCAACCTTTTGTAAGTTCCATACCCTTCAATTGGCAAAACTTCATTTCTCACAATAGTTTATTAAACCGTGTCGGACTGTAAAGAAAACAACTATCGCAATGTCCATATTTTATATATTGTGCAATATTACAGTATTTTTTTTTTTCGTTGTTGGTAACTCTATAGCATCTATTAGATGCTTTATGGTTGTGCTAACAGATGGAGTTACTTGTCAACAATGTGATGCTGAAACGTGTGTTCAGGTTACTGCCCAGCGACAGTCCTGACGTAATATTACAGTATTGTGAAATTTTAATTTTCTTAACTCCTCCTTATTTAGCCTATACATCTACTTGTGTTCCTGTTTATTTACTTAAAAATTTACTTGTTCTCCGGTTTATAAGTTACATACCTTCTTCTTTTCCTGTCTATATATATATATATATAAAATTTGAACTGGTAATGGAAAATACGGGAAAACGGATGAACGGATTTTAATGAATTATCCGTCTTTTTGAAGCTTGGCAACCACGGATTTTCATAAAAATAGTAACTTTCAGTGAAGCGGTAGTTTTCCTACGCCATGTTCCTGTTTTTCAAAATCCATCTTTCGTCAGTTTTGCGAACTAATTGCATTTCAGAATAAAACAAAACACACACTACAATAAATAATATTACACGAAGGCCATCACTTGCAGAATTATTGCTGACATATTTAGAGCTCAAATTCAATTGGTTATTAAATCTTCAAGACTTACTAAAATAATTTACAGGTGTGATTCTGCGCTGTGTAATTTTCTGAGATGATTTGATAACATTATTGCCATTATAAATTAAATATTATTATAGTCAATACTATGATGTGACTATTTTTCATTAATTATAAATATTAATGCTATATTGATGATATGAAAGTGAAACGTTTTGGGGTTATATAAGTAGATGTAGAGAATATGCTAATTTAAATCTTAATTTCTATAATGTACTGAGTAGCTATATATATATAGTATATATATATTATATATATATATATATATATATATATATATAACATATATAAAACTTCAAAACTTATGTAAGATAATATTATTAAAAACCAAATATTTTATAGTTATTAATCAAGTGGGGTTAGGTCCTTTTCATATTCTTAATGGCGGTGTGGTGTAGATACTTATATGAGTCATTCTCTTCAGTATTGGCTCGAGAGAGCGCAAAAATTACAGTTAATAAGAAAAGACCAAAAGGTATTACTTACTGATAAAATAAGAGGCCTACAAAATTTTGTAGTCTCTCGATCATTTCAGCAAGATCTCTTAGCAGGATACATTTCAAGGTAGTTCACGAAACATGCAGCAGTTATACCAAGATGCTATATCTATTGTTCGAAAGTATAGCAAACCTGAATTTTTTTTTAACTTTCACCTACAATCCACAATGACCTAAAATAGCTATTGCTTTATTCCAACATGAAAAACCCACTGATCGTCCTAACATTGTTACTTGCGTTT
This sequence comes from Periplaneta americana, assembly GCA_025594305.2. Taxonomy (NCBI): domain Eukaryota; kingdom Metazoa; phylum Arthropoda; class Insecta; order Blattodea; family Blattidae; genus Periplaneta; species Periplaneta americana. Next base: position 17,026,371 of record JAJSOF020000037.1, on the reverse strand, counting down.
TCGCGTTGAAACTCAAAACCTGAAGGTGGATAGGTTCAAGAAAAAGTATTTTGCATAAAAAAAAACATTCAGAGGAAATATGTTTCATTATTATGGAAGCAAATAACTTTTAAAATATCTTGTCTGAACAATGTTTATTAGAACGTCTAATGAACTTAGTTTGCAGCATTTGCTGCACAAGCTACTAGTTTATTTATAAATCTACTTGTTACGCTATCTATTTATAAATCTACCTTTCCCCTGGATATTTATTTATTTACTAATTCGTTCACCTGTTTACTTACTTATATATCTACTACTGGGTGTTCATTTCAAAGTGTGTCATGAAGTCACTGTTGTTGGGTCACCGATTTGAAGCGAGTTTCAGCTCAAATGTTAGATTTTTATTTACCAACGTTCTTCAATCTGAACTTGAGAACATGTACGGTATAACTTGAACGTCGTAGCGACAGATGGCGGTCTGTACGGTCTGTGTGCTACCATAACCTCTTTCGAACTGTGTTTTGCGCCGGCAAGTCGTACGCAGGGTATTTGTTATCATCGGTTGCGTACGGTAACATTCCACAACACAAATCAAATGCTCCGTGTCCATGTTGACCGTCGAAGTTAATGTAAACAAATACGTAAGTAATCGTCTTAACCCTCTCCCCATATCCCGACAGTACGTATTTCCAAACAGTTCACATTCCTGCCACTACTGGCGTTACCGTATATCGGCACGTACTCTTCAGAATGAACGCCGTACTTGCTAGAATGCCTCTTAGATTATACACCTGAGCTGCGGAAGTGTAGGAAGATTGAATTCTCTAGGCTCATCAGCTAGCCACATGAAGGCATACAGCGAGCCAAGACACATTTTGAACTGAACACCCAGTAGTTCTCCTGTTTCTCTCTTCATATACATACAACATGTTTGCTATTTGTTTATTTATATACCAACTTGTTCTCTTGTTTATTTATTACATACTGTACTTGTTCTCCAACGTACTTATAAACCTACATAAACCTACTCGTTCCTTTGCCTACTTATTTATCAAACCAATTGTTCCCTGTTATTTCTTTATTTAACAATTTGTTCACTTGTTTACTTATTTATATACCAACTTGTTCTCTTGTTTAGTTATTACATTGTTCTTGTTTATACTTACTTGTTCTCAAACACTCGTTCCTTTGCCTACTTATTTATAAAACCGCTTGTTCCTGTATTTTGTTTATTTAACAATTTTGTTTACTTGTTTACTTATTTATATACCAACTTGTTCTCTTGTTTATTTACTGTACTTACAACGTACTAGTATTTATAAAACTTGTTCCTCCAACGAACTTAATAAACCCTACTCGTTCCTTTGCCTACTTATTTATAAAACCGCTTGTTCCCCTGTGTATTTCTTTATTTAACAATTTGTTCACTTGTTTACTTATTTATACACCAACTTGTTCTCTTGTTTATTACATACTGTACTTGTTCTCCAACGTACTTATAAACCTACTCGTTCCTTTGCCTACTTATTTATAAAACCGCTTGTTCCCCTGTGTATTTCTTTATTTAACTGTGTATTTCTTTGCTTATTTAACAATTTGTTCACTTGTTTACTTATTTATATAAAGCCAACTTTTTTCTTGCTTATTTATTAATACTGTACTTGTTCTCAACGTACTTATAAACCTACTCGTTCCTTTGCCTACTTATTTATAAAACCGCTTGTTCCCTGTGTATTTCTTTATTAAACAATTTGTTCACTTGTTTACTTATTTATATACCAACTTGTTCTCTTGTTTTTTTATTACATACTGTACTTGTTCTCCAACGTACTTATAAACCTACTCGTTCCTTTGCCTACTTATTTATCAAACCGCTTGTTCCCCTGTGTATTTCTTTATTTAACAATTTGTTCACTTGTTTACTTATTTATATACCAACTTGTTCTCTTGTTTTTTTATCCTTAATTGCATACTGTACTTGTTCTCCAACGTACTTATAAACCTACTCTTGTTCCTTTGCCTACTTATTTATAAAACCGCTTTTGTGTATTTCTTTATTTAACAATTTGTTCACTTGTTTACTTATTTATATACCAACTTGTTCTCTTGTTTTTATTACATACTGTATTGTTCTCCAACGTACTTATAAACCTACTCGTTCCTTTGCCTACTTATTTATCAAACCGCTTGTTCCCTGTGTATTTCTTTATTTAACAATTTGTTCACTTGTTTACTTATTTATATACCAACTTGTTCTCTTGTTTTTTTATTACATACTGTACTTGTTCTCCAACGTACTTATAAACCTACTCGTTCCTTTGCCTACTTATTTATAAAACCGCTTGTTTCCTGTGTATTTATTTATTTAACAATTTGTTCACTTGTTTACTTATTTATATACCAACTTGTTCTCTTGTTTTTTTATTACATACTGTACTTGTTCTCCAACGTACTTATAAACCTACTCGTTCCTTTGCCTACTTATTTATAAAACCGCTTGTTCCCTGTGTATTTCTTTATTTAATTTGTTCACTTGTTTACTTATTTATTTATTCTTATTGTTTTTGTTCTCTTGTTTTTATTACATACTGTACTTGTTCTCCAACGTACTTATAAACCTACTCGTTCCTTTGCCTACTTATTTATAAAACCGCTTGTTCCCTGTGTATTTCTTTATTAAACAATTTGTTCACTTGTTTACTTATTTATATACCAACTTGTTCTCTTGTTTATTTATTACATACTGTACTTGTTCTCCAATGTACTTATAAACCTATTCGTTCCTTTGCCTACTTATTTATCAAACCGCTTGTTCCCTGTGTATTTCTTTATTTAACAATTTGTTCACTTGTTTACTTATTTATATACCAACTTGTTCTCTTGTTTATTTATTACATACTGTACTTGTTCTCCAATGTACTTATAAACCTACTCGTTCCTTTGCCTACTTATTTATCAAACCGCTTGTTCCCTGTGTATTTCTTTATTAAACAATTTGTTCACTTGTTTACTTATTTATATACCAACTTGTTCTCTTGTTTATTTGTTACATACTGTGCTTGTTCTCCAACGTACTTATAAACCTACTTTCCTTTGCCTTCTTATTTATCAAACCGCTTGTTCCCCCTTTCTTTATTTAAAAATTTGTTCATTGTTTACTTATTTATATACCAACTTGTTCTCTTGTTTATTTGTTACATACTGTGCTTGTTCTCCAACGTACTTATAAACCTACTCGTTCCTTTGCCTACTTATTTATAAAACCGCTTGTTCCCTGTGTATTTCTTTATTTAACAATTTGTTCACTTGTTTTTTATTTATATACCAACTTGTTCTCTTGTTTATTTTGTTACATACTGTGCTTGTTCTCCAACGTACTTATAAACCTACTTTCCTTTGCCTACTTATTTATCAAACCATTCTTCCTGTGTATTTCTTTATTTAACAATTTGTTCACTTGTTTACTTATTTATATACCAACTTGTTCTCTTGTTTTTTTATTACATACTGTACTTGTTCTCCAACGTACTTATAAACCTACTCGTTCCTTTGCCTACTTATTTATAAAACCGCTTGTTCCCCTTGTATTTCTATATTTAACAATTTGTTCACTTGTTTACTTATTTATATACCAACTTGTTCTCTTGTTTTTTTATTACATACTGTACTTGTTCTCCAACGTACTTATAAACCTAATCGTTCCTTTGCCTACTTATTTATCAAACCGCTTGTTCCCCTGTGTATTTCTTTATTTAACAATTTGTTCACTTGTTTACTTATTTATATACCAACTTGTTCTCTTGTTTATTTATTACATACTGTACTTGTTCTCCAACGTACTTATAAACCTACTCGTTCCTTTGCCTACTTATTTATAAAACCGCTTGTTCCCCTGTGTATTTCTTTATTTAACAATTTGTTCACTTGTTTACTTATTTATATACCAACTTGTTTTAGACTACTGTTTATTTATAAATTTATTCATTACCTACTTGTTTCCCTGTTCATTTATTTATAAACCTACATGTTCCCTATTCATTCATTTACCAATTTGTTCACCTGTTTACTTACATAGGCCTATATACCTACTTATTTATTTTTGTAAATCTGAACAAATGTCAGTGGAATGAGAGAGAAATTGCAAGTGTGATTAAGTGAATTAGATATTTGATGTTTTTCAATGTTATGGGTTGAGAGTAGTAATGATTGGTACTATTCACTGTAGGAGTATTATAGAAATTCATATAAGGAAAGAGGAATAAAATAGGAAATTTAGGAGTGAAGCTTATCAATATTAAGGTTAGGAAAAAAAGTGATGTTTGTAAAATAGAGTAAACGAAAAATTCAGCAAGTAATGTAGGAGAAAATAGCTGGAAAACAATGATTAAGAGTTCAGAATTTGATTCACTTAAAATAAATAAATAACGCAAATTATTAAGGAAGGAATATGCAATATTTAATAGGTGAGAGAGAAATGGAAGGGAGACAGTCTATTAGGAGGGAGAGAATAGAAGAGGATAGAGAGGGAAGGACATAGAGCAAGTCTTAACAGAACATTAGAAAGTAATCAAGAAATTCTCAGCAAAGAATACACTAATATTCAGAGCTGTATGTATTAAAGGGATGGTGGATCGAAAAAGAGAAATGTTCCCCATAACTGTGATTGTAAAGTTGACTGACAAATAAATATATCATATATCATATTTATTTTTGTACCTACTTGTTCTCTCGTTTGTTTATTTATTTATATACCTACCTGTTCGCCACTAATTTATATATTTATTCCTGTTAGTTATTTATGTACCTACATTCATTCACTTCTACTTATTTATTTTTATACCTACTTCAGTTTTACTGCTTATTTATTCATACATGCCTGTTCACATTTATTTACATACCAATCTGCTCTCCTGTTTATTCATTTATGTATCTGTTTCTTCTCCTTTTTGTACATTTACATAGTAACTGTTTGTTCTCCTGTTTATTCATGTATCCACCTGTTTATGTTATATACCTACTTCATCTGTTTATTTACATACTTATTTATTCTCCTGTAAATTTATCTACCTACTTATTTACTTGTTTACATATCTGTCTACTTACTTGTTCCACTGTGTATCTATGTTATTTCTATCTACACTATATTTTATGTTTACGATTTGTTGTTTACGTATTTATTTAATTTGATTATTATTTACTTATTCGTTCATTTATTCATTCATTCACTTATTTGTCCATTCATTCACTTACTGTATTTATCCATTCATTCATTCACTTATCCATTCATTCACTTATTTATCCATTCATTCATTTATGTATTCATTAAATCATTCAGTTATTCATTCATTCACTTATCCATTCATTAATTCATTCACTTATTCATTCATTCATTCATTCATTCATTCACTTATCCATTAACCCATTCACTTATCCATTAACCCATTCACTTATCCATTCATTAACTCATTCATTCACTCACTTATTCATTCATTCACTCAGTTATTCTTTCATTAACTCATTCACTCACTTATCCATTCATTAACTCATTCATTCACTCACTTATTCATGCGTTCACTCAAATATTCGTTCAATCACTTATTCATTCATTCATTCATACATTCAAATATTCGTTCAATCACTTATTCATTCATTCATTCGTTCATTCGGTTATTCATTCATTCGTTCATTCGCTTATTCATTCATTCATTCGTTCATTCGCTTATTCATTCATTCATTCGTTCATTCGCTTATTCATTCATTCATTCGTTCATTCGGTTATTCATTCATTCGTTCATTGGCTTATTCATTCATTCATTCGTTCATTCGCTTATTCATTCATTCATTCGTTCATTCGCTTATTCATTCATTCGTTTATTCACTTATTCATTCATTCGGTTATTCATTCATTCGTTCATTCAATTATACATTCATTCGTTTATTCACTTATTCATTCATTCATTCGTTCATTCACTTATTCATTCATTCATTCGTTCATTCGGTTATTCATTCATTCATTCGTTCATACGCTTATTCATTCATTCATTCGTTCATTCGCTTATTCATTCATTCATTCGTTCATTCGCTTATTCATTCATTCATTCGTTCATTCACTTATTCATTCATTCATTCGTTCATTCGGTTATTTATTCATTCGTTCATTCGGTTATTCATTCATTCATTCGTTCATTCGCTTATTCATTCATTCATTCGTTCATTCGCTTATTCATTCATTCATTCTTCATTCGCTTATTCATTCATTCATTCGTTCATTCGATTATTCATTCATTCGTTCATTCAATTATTCATTCATTCGTTTATTCGCTTATTCATTCATTCATTCGTTCATTCGCTTATTCATTCATTCGTTCATTCACTTATTCATTCATTCATTCGTTCATTCGAGTTATTCATTCATTCATTCCATTCGCTTATTCATTCATTCATTCAGCATTCGGTTATTTATTCATTCATTCATTCGTTCATTCACTTATTCATTCATTCATTCGTTCATTCGGTTATTCATTCATTCGTTCATTCGCTTATTCATTCATTCATTCGTTCATTCGCTTATTCATTCATTCATTCGTTCATTCACTTATTCATTCATTCATTCGTTCATTCGGTTATTCATTCATTCATTCGTTCATTCGCTTATTCATTCATTCATTCGTTCATTCGCTTATTCATTCATTCATTCGTTCATTCGCTTATTCATTCATTCATTCGTTCATTCGCTTATTCATTCATTCATTCGTTCATTCGGTTCATTCATTCATTCTGTTCATTCGGGGGCATTCATTCGTTCATTCGCTTATTCATTCATTCATTCGTTCATTCGGTTATTCATTCATTCGTTCATTCGCTTATTCATTCATTCATTCGTTCATTCGCTTATTCATTCATTCATTCGTTCATTCGCTTATTCATTCATTCGTTCATTCGGTTATTCATTCATTCGTTCATTCAATTATTCATTCATTCGTTTATTCGCTTATTCATTCATTCATTCGTTCATTCGCTTATTCATTCATTCATTCGTTCATTCGCTTATTCATTCATTCGTTCATTCACTTATTCATTCATTCGTTCATTCACTTATTCATTCATTCGTGCATTCACTTATTCATTCATTCGTTCATTCAATTATTCATTCATTCATTCGTTCATTCGGTTATTCATTCATTCGTTCATTCAATTATTCATTCATTCATTCGTTCATTCGGTTATTCATTCATTCGTTCATTCACTTATTCATTCATTCATTCGTTCATTCGGTTATTCATTCATTCGTTCATTCGGTTATTCATTCATTCATTCGTTCATTCGCTTATTCATTCATTCATTTCGTTCATTCGCTTATTCATTCATTCATTCATTCAAAACATTCGCTTATTCATTCATTCATTCAATTCGCTTATTCATTCATTCATTCGTTCATTCGCTTATTCATTCATTCATTCGTTCATTCGCTTATTCATTCATTCATTCGTTCATTCGGTTATTCATTCATTCGTTCATTCAATTATTCATTCATTCGTTTATTCACTTATTCATTCATTCATTCGTTCATTCACTTATTCATTCATTCATTCGTTCATTCACTTATTAATTCATTCGTTCATTCACTTATTCATTCATTCGTGCATTCACTTATTCATTCATTCGTGCATTCACTTATTCATTCATTCGTTCATTCACTTATTCATTCATTCGTTCACTTATTCATTCATTCATTCACTTATTCATTCATTCGTTCATTCATTCATTCATTCATTCGTTCATTCATTCACTTATTTATTTATTTATTTATTTATTTACCCATTTATTTATTACTTTATTTATTCTTCCCTTATTTATTTATTTTACCTCGCTCTTCTTTTATTTGCTTATTCTTTACTTTGTTTCGGTGAGAATATTAGGATAATAATGCTGTGAATGTGTGAACAAGACTGGCATAGAACACCCAAGCACACTGTTTGGAACAAAGTTTCTCCCACCACCTTCATCCCCTAGAATTCTCGAAAGGGTACAAATTCAGTCCCCTTCGTGAGAGGCCATCATGTAATTCAACCACGGTTGGGTCAATAGTCTATAGTCTACACGTAGTCCAGTCGTATACTCGTACAGTATTTTGTTCGCGCATTGAGTGTAAACGTCTCCCTCCCTCCCGGACTACAGCGGCGGTGATGCTCTGACCTCGAGCGTGTCAAGGCCGTGCCTAGCTTCGTCTGCCGACTTAAAAATCACCCGAAAGTCCTTTAAGCACAGCAATAATTCAGCCGCTTCGAACGACGAGGGATCGTCGATCGGTATGAATTAATACAAATGGATGAGCGAATAAAAAGAAGGGGACGGGTACAATGCCGGAGGGAAGAAGGGCCGCGGGGTGAGCAGATGTGATTCTGAATGCGGACAGAAGGCTGCGTTCGATAATGGTTCATACCAACTGCGATTCGGGGGGCACCCATTGCAACGAACAAAACCAAAATGCTTTTCGTCTTCATGTATGACTTGGTCAGTTCTTAAATATGCGAGAAAGTGATCACATGATGAAACGGCGTGGGGGATGTACGGACCTTGTATCTGGAAATCTCATCAACGCCCTTCCCGCGCCAGGGACGTAAAGTTTTAGTTTTCTTAAGGGGAGACTCCACTGAAAATCCTGAATATTTCCAAAAATATATATATATATATATATTAGTTATTTTATTTCTTTAGAATGTGTATTTTCATACCCAAAATGTACTTAGTTCAATTCCGATTACAAACATATTTAAAGCTTTTTTTTTTTTAGATTAAGGCTATAAGGTCTCTTGTTTAAATTAAAACCAATAGTTTCAGACACATTTAGAATACTACAGTCCTATCCCTGCAACAGAACATTTTCAGTGAAGTATGAAAATGCAGTATCCCATGTCAGAAGTATTCAAGCAGGTGTACCTCAGGGTAGTGTGCTTGGACCTTACCTTTATCTGATTTATGTGTCTGATTTCCCCAGAGACGCCAATTTAACAACAGCTCAGTTTGCAGATGATGTTGCTGTTCTGTGCAAAGATTCATGTAAAATGGCAGCTAATAAATTGCAACAGTTTTTACATTTAACGGATGCATGGTGTAACAATTGGAAAGTTAAAATGAACCCTAGCAAATCCAATGTTATTCAGTTCACCTATGAAAGAAAAACTGAAAATCAGTCCATCACCCTACAAGGAGAAGAAGTATCACATGCTGAATTAGTGCTGTACCTAGGTCTGTACTTGGACAGAAAATTTACTTGGAATACACATATAAGCAACCTAGTGAAAAGACTCCGACATAAATTATATCAAGTTAAACATCTGTTGAAGGGTTCATCACTTGAAAAGACATATATTTCTCATTTATCAGACCTATATGGATGTATGGCTGTGGTATATGGGGATCTGCATCCAATTCCCAAATCAGACGAATTCAGACAATACAGAACCGGGTCCTTCGTCTAATCGTGGATGCACCCTGGTACATCCGCAATGACAACCTACACAAAGACTTGAACTTGCCTACAGTTGAATCCACCCTGCGCAGCTCCTACATACGACTTCATCACTCAATGGTTAACCATCAGAATGAACTGCTTAATACCATCCCAGAACAACTTCCACCGCCTCGCCAAAAAAGAAGATTAAAAAGAAAAAGACACTCAGATCTGTTGTTTGAAGATTAACAGTTTTGTTTTGTTTCACATATTGCCAGAGGACAGTCACAGGACTGCAACCTCCATACATGTTTCTTATGTGCTTTTATAGCACAGTATTTAAAATTTGTAAGCACAATTATATTGTTCATAATTGTATAATAAAGTTTTCTTATGATTGGAATAAAAAAAAAGGCTTTAAGGTGCCGTGCCATTTAAAGAGGAGTCAAAATTATTTTCTCATCAAAGAATTCTTTTTTTACAAATTTATGATTACAAATCCAGAACATTTTTGTTGTAAAGTTGGTTCCCTGAAGTTACTAGATGAATGCAGCGGAGGAGAATTTTAATTTACATAAATATTCATTTTACTTTGAAATCCATTTTTCCGTAAGTAAATATTTTTCTTGATTCAACACCAACTTTTTATGCCAAATATTAATCGATATGGATTAAATTTTTCCTGCAAGTATTTATGAGATACCTGCATTTTTCTATGCATTTATTTTGTAAGAAATGTTGCTAGTTTATTTTATTATTTTTTTTTCATGAGTCATAGAAAAAATAATATTTTTTCAATTTCAAAAAAAATTGAAGGTGAATAAATCAGATATTCATAACATTAATGCATAGAAATGTTTCTATATGACGTAGTCTATGTCTTGTGAATGTAACAAAAAAATGAAGCTTAAAAATTGAGATGAGCTACTAAAAAGTTGGGTTTGAAAATATTTCTAAAAGGAATAGAAAAAAAAGTATAAAATCAAAAGCCATAAAACATTTGGGAGTTCAAAATTTGGATTTAGTTAGTCCTTTACATAGTAAACATGTTCTCAAAATTTGATTGAAAAAAAAATGATTAGGAAAAAAAAGTTATTTTTAGTGGAGCGTCCCTTTAAACCTCCTACGACAAATTATATAGCATTTTATTACGCTACTTTACTTTTATTGGCATACATTATCCTCATAAATAATAAGACTTTAGCTACTTGTAAATTAATTGCCCATATAAATAATACATTTTGAAACATTTCTCACTAACACTACTCGGTCCACACCTGTGGAGTAACGGTTAGCGCGTCTAGCAGCGAAACCAGGTGGCCCGGGTTCGATTCCCGGTCGGGGCAAGCTACCTGGTTGAGGTTTTATCCGGGGTTTTCCCTCAACCCAATATGAGCAAATGCTGGATAACTTTCAGTGCTGGACCCCGGACTCACTTCACCGGCATTATCACCTTCACCTCATTCAGACGCTAAATAACCCAAGCTGTTGAAAAAGCGTCGTAAAATAATCTAATAAAACAAAAAAAAACACTACTAAGAATTCATCAGGTTTACTGTATTTTAGTATTTTTGTAACGACGACTTCTAACTTTAGTCCACTCTTATGAACTATCGACTTTCAATAAAGCCGATAATTGATCTGATGATGAAGATGACGGTTGTAGTGGTGATCATGCAGAAATCGATGGATTGTGTTGACTGAGGTAACTGAAACACTTACAAACTTGCATCACAATCCTTTTACCACAACAAACATCACAAGATGTCTCAGCGGTCACGCTCGAGCTCATTCTGCGCAGAGTGTTCCGCTTCTAAGAAACTACGAACGGTTGTGCAGTATGAAAATTGCGACCGTGGCCTTCATTGAGGCAGCGTATTAGAATAGTGGTCCTCCGGCTTAACGAGGTCACAATCCGGCAAACCCTTCCAGAAATGTTCCCTTTCTCGGGCCTCGGTATAAATTATAGTCCGGATCAGCTTACTTAATCCCTAAGGGTGAAACCTAACCATTCTTCCCCTAGTGATTTTCTAGCTCTCAGGTTGAATTTTCTTTTACCAACTTTGTTTCGAATTTCGGGTATTGACAAATACTACAACTGGCAGTTATTTTCTGTTATGTTGGCAGCAACAATTTCGGTTTTCAGTGAAGGAAACTGATGAAAATGCAAGCAATTACATATATTTTTAGGTTAGGTCTCATGAATCGTAAACTGTTTAGTCAAAGCAATGAATTTCATGTCGCCAGACAAAATACATTTTAATATTAGATCATACTAACACTAATTATCAACAAAATATGCGAGAAGTCCAGAAGGAAAATATACTATATTATATATTTTTGAACCATTTAGGAATTTTTTAACCATTTAGGAAACACCTCGTAACATAAAGATGAGTTGTGGTACATAAGCAAGACATTGTTATTATTAATACATTATTATTATTATTATTATTATTATTATTATTATTATTATTACTATTATTATATTATTATTGTATTATTTCGTTTGTAGCATTGTGATTTTACCCTCTTTGGTGATATCTGGTATTAGTTGGCAACACTGAAGAGACGGTCAAATTAGATTCTTAGGAACTATACTTACGTGATCCTCACTATATATCAGTAAGACATATTTCAAACTAGAATTACATTTAGTTTTAGAATATGTGTGTCACACACAAAGGTTTTATGGAAACTGTTCACCAGTTCAGGATCTTCAGTACACTACAGATGTGTGCAAATTATTACACTCAAACAAAAATATATTTATGATTCAAATAAGATTTATTCTACAAAATTCATTTATTACACACTGCAACAATTAATATTTTCGGAATATGTATGATAAGACTTTCCTGTGTTAAACTCCAACGTACCGCGTTTACATGTTTCGACCTATTTATGGGTCATCCTCAGAACTGGTCGTTGTTGATCTTGGCGCCTCTTGTTCTGTTTCCTGTGAGGGTGCGTTCGTGTGGTATAGTGTAGAGTCAAAGAGCGTGTGTGTTTTGAAGTTGAGTTGTGTGTTAAGAATTTCGTTTGGATGTTTTTGTGTGTCTGTATATTTCATATTGTTTAGATTCTGGCTTTTTGGTTGGATGTGTAGTATTTCCATGTCTGTGTTGATGTCTCTGTGGAAAAACTACACACCCAACCAAAAAGCGACAGATTGCAATTTTCCCTGCCAATGATTTACAATCCTTGAGTTACAGTAATTCGGCTGTATTAGGCCTACACTTCATCTTACATCACTAACTTCAGTCTGAAACAACACACATCAACATAGTCGATTCGAAAAGAGTTTCCTCGCCTTGTTTGCGCATTGGTATTTTTTCAAAGTTCTAGTTCAATTCTGTCATCTTAAGACGTAAAAGTAAGAATACAGGGTGGAAGAGAATGGTAAACATTTGCTCATTTCTCAGAAAATATTAATTTTAAGACCCGAGATGGACTGAAAATTCTAGTTTGAGACCGTAACAGGCCACTCGGCCTAATACTTGTTAGGAAGACAACGACGAAGACCCATATTTATAGGACTTTTATTTCTTGTTTTTGTGCGTACTACCTCCTCTTTAAATATTAGAATATTTTTCAGAACATCCTGTATATGTTGAAAAAAACAGGACACTTAACCCTTAAATTGACAATGTATCCTATAGGATACAACAGATTAATAGGCTATATGCTATAATTTTAACAGAACAATAGAAAAAAAATTGGTAGGAAAATTACAATTTCACAATTCTATAATACTAGTGGCTTGTGCAGCAAATGCTGCTGCAAACCAAGTTCGTTAGACGTTCAAATAAAAAATTTTCAGATTTATTTTCAATGAAGAATACTTGCCTTTTTTATAGTTATTTGCTTCCATAATAATGAAACATACTCCCTCTGAATGGATTTTTTTATGCCAAATAAGTTACTTTTTCTTGAACCTATCCAACTTCAGTTTTTGAGTTTCAACGCGAAAACGCAAGTATCAATGTCAGGACGATAGTAGTAGCTATTTCAGGTCATTGTGGGTTGTAGGCAGAAGTTAAAAAAATGTCAGGTTTGCTAAGCTTTCGAACAATAGCATTTTCGTATAGCTTCTGCATGTAGAACTTGAAATGTAGAGCGTAAAATCATTTTATCCTACCAAGAGATCTTGCTGAAATGATCTGGAGACTACAAAATTTTCTAGGCCTCTTATTTTATCAGTAAGTAATACCTCTTTATCTTTCCTTAGGAACTGTAATTTTTGCGCTCTCTCGAGCCAGTACTGAAGACAATGACACATATCAATATCTACACTACACCGCCGTTACTTACTTACTTACTGGCTTTTAAGGAACCCGGACGTTCATTGCCGCCCTCACATAAGCCCGCCATTGGTCCCTATCCTGAGCTACACCGCCATTAAGTATATGAAAAAGACCCAACCCCACTGATTTAATAAGTATAAAAAATTTTGATTTTTAATAACAATATTATTATCTTACTTAAGTTTTGTAGTTATATATAGCAGCCACTCAGTAAATTATAGAAATGAAGATCTAAATTAAGATATTCTCTACATTTACTTACATAACCTCAAAACGTTTCACTTTCATGTCATCAATATAGCATCAATATTATGTACCATTAATGAAAAATAGATGCATCATGATATTAACTATAGTAATATTTAATTTCTAATGATAATAATGTCATCAAACCACCTCAAGTTTCGTAGATTTGAATATCCAATACACAGCTGTACTCAGAAAATTATTATATACTGCAGAATCAGTTTTTAATAACAAACTGAATTGAGCTCTAAATATGTCGGCAATTCTGCAAGTCATGGCCTTCGTGTAATAGCCTATTGTTTATTGTAGTGTGTGTTTTGTTCTGAAATTCAATCAAGTCGGCCTTGATTCGATAAAATTAGTTCTCTACACTGACAACAGATGGATTTTGGAAAATAGGAAAATTATGTAGGAAAATTGATATTTCACTGAAAACTACTACTTTTCCGAAAAACTTTGGGTTCCACGCTTCAAAATGAGGGGTCATTTATTAAAATTCGTTCAGCCGTTTTCCCGTAATTTCCATTACCAGTTCAAATTATGTATATATATATATATATATATATATAGATTGTAAAACATATAAAAATATGGACATTGTGATAGTTGTTTTCTTTACGGTCCGACAAGGTTTTATAAACTAGTATGAGAAATGAAGCTTTGCCAGGTTAGGGTTAAGAACCAATTTATTCAAAGATAGTAATATACGTTACAAGAGCGGTATGTTGATGTTTTCATGTTCGAGGAAAAGATTGAAAAAGCGAAACGTAGTTGAGCTTTTTAATTTCCGAGAGCATGAAAACAAACATACCGCTCGTGTATCGTACATTATTTTGTGCGAAGATCGTTTATTACATACCTGAAAGACGAATTTCTAATTAGCTGCAATGAAATTTCCATCTTGGTTTCTGTTTAATGACGCCAACTTCGGAAAACCAAAATATCTTTCTTCAACATTGTTGCTATAAAATGTTTTCTGTGTTTACTATACTCCAGCAGGCCGTGATATACGTCTGCCTTTTTTTTTCCCCCAGTCTATAAATGCGAACTTAAAACAAACGGTAAGGTTATGTAATGATTAATTTTTAATTTAAAATTTTAACAATATTATTTATATAACATATTGCAGTAATAACATCGGCATCTGGAATCTTGATGATTTTTTCAGGGCTTCCTTAATGTTACTTGTATCAGGAATGCAATAAGTTTCGTGGAGTAGTAGACTTTACTTAATTTTTGCAAATATTTAAAAATAATAATTAACATTGCAATTTAGGTGAAATTGCAGTGGTAAGTTTCAATTTATAATTATTACTATGTTAAACGTCTCTAAAAATAATATGTTAAAAGCCTAAAGCAGTAAAATGAATGTCGCGCTTAAGCGGTAAGAAGAGGGAAATTGTTATGTGTGTTACGTTGGGAATACTGAATGTGGTATTTCACACTTACCGCGTATTGGTTCTGTGCGGAAAACAAGCAAATACGCACGATCTCGCACAAAAGTTAATAATTTACTAATGAAAAACAGCTAAGGTGAGATTGAAATGTGAGCTACGTGACTCCATCACAGTTTAGTTACGAAGCTGAATACGTAGTAAATATGCATCCACTAGGACCGGTACTGTCGCCTCATCACAGAAATGCGAAATAGTACCGGCACAGTCTATTGTTCCTAGTACCCTCATAAACTCAAGCTTCGTGACTGTATGCACTAGTCTGCGATTCCATCATGATTTATGTAACAAACTGATTCATATACACTGGTCAAAAAAAGTTCAGCATAATTAGGCAAATAACGGGTTTTTATTAATTAAAATAAAATAGATAAATTATAATTGGGTTTCTTGGTTCCACAGAATAAACTTAAAAGTAGAAATACACTATTTGTTAACAATGGACTCAATATGAAATGAAAAAGTTGCATTGTTTGGAAACAACGGAAAAGATAAGGGAAGTTGAAATTCGTACATCATCAAAGAAAAGGAAATGGTGCTTTCAGTACTCTGTTTAATAACGTGTTGGTCCTCCACGAACACTGAGGCACTCTTGTATGTGACGGGGCATACTCAGTACCAACGCATCTAAGCTCTCCTGAGGCAAATTGACCCTTTCTTCCAAGGCAGCATTCCTGAGTTCTTGAATCGTTAATGGGTGATGTGGACGATTGGAAATGGCTCTCCTGAGAAAGCTCCATGCATGCTCTATGCAGTTCATATCCAGTGAGCATGCTGGTCAATCCATTCTTCGGTTCCCATGTTCTACCAGATATCGCTGCACACTATGAGCACGATGAGGCCGAGCATTATCGTCCTGTAGAGTGAACCCTTCTCCTACAGTCTCTGTAAAACCACTTACTATGGGTTGGAGGATGTTGTTCTCATACACGGCAGCAGTCATGTTTTCCTCTATTGAAACCAGTGGTGTGCGGCGGCCAAACATGACACCTGCCCAAAACAAGATTGAACCACCAAACTGTTGGTGACGTTCCACTGTCATTGAGGGATGATTTCGTTCCCCTGTTCGTCTCCATACGCGAATAGAGTTATTGTCAGGGTGTAGGCCCATTCTCACTTCGTCTGAGAATAAATTTCTGGTCCATTGGTCTCGAGTCCAATTCTCATGTGCTCTAGCCCATCATGCACGAGCACCCCTGTGATGTGGACGGAGTGCTGGAGTCTTGAGTGGTCTTCGAGCATACAACCCTATGTCATGAGGTCTATTGCGAACAGTTTGGCTACTTACAACAACCCAGTGGCTTCGCGCAGGTCATGGCGCAGAGTTGTAGCTGAGGCTATAGGGTTCCTACGTGCAGATAACCTTACATACCGGTCCTGACCTGGTGTTGTTTTGCGTGGACGGCCCTCGCGAGGTCGATCTGCTATTGACTAGGTTTCCTGGAACTTTCTCCACAGTCTGGAGACAATACTCTGATTCACATGAAGGATGTTAGCAACATCAACTTGTCTCATGTTTTGTTCCATCAAAGTGATGATTTTGATGCGGTCTGCCATTGTAAGGGTGTTCCGAGCCATTGTACTGCACTATGAAGCAAAACGACACTGATTGAACTTCGCTCGAATTACAGACTTTCTTTACTGCACTATGAAGCACTATGAAGCAAAACGACACTGATTGAACTTTGCTCGAATTACAGGCTTTGTTTACTAGCCGTGATTTGGACGTTACCTAGTGATGCAGAATAAAACAAATGAAAGAATTTGAATTAGTAAACATAATACGTGCCACATAAAACCAAAAGAAACATAAATATCAGGTATTATAGGGTAAACTGGAAATATGCTTAACTTTTTTGACCAGTGTATTTCAAATTTTCAAAATTTCATATTTCAAATTTATTCACAATTTACATTTGAAATGAATACATATGAATAGATACCCGAAATGAGCATATCGGTAAGTTACTATTTTGTACAAAAAACTGAAAAGAAGAGGTAAGAAAGAATTAGTATCTGGTTATCTAAAGTGTAACTACAGATGAAATGTAGATACCATAAAGCGACTGAAATGTTCAACCACTTCTTACTTACATTCCTCATCATAAAAAAAATCAAAGAACGACCTTCGAAAGAATTTCTGAAGTCGTGCTGAATTATCATTCACAAGGGAAAAGATTTTGGAGTCGTTTATTAAAGAGACGGAATGAAAATTCTCCGTTGAGTTCGCAAAAGGCCCTAGGGGAAAAACACTTGAACGCAAGAAGAATAAGATTTGCATACATTTCAAACGTTATTGTCAATGGATATTCTGGGAGACATTTTAGCGCATCCTGAAAGTTCTTCCAGACGGTGATGAAACCTGGTACTGAAACTAAAAACTACATTTCATAACATAACCGCAACGCTCTTTTCTTTTTACTCCATTCAGCCATTACATAAATTACAGAGTTTCCCGTACCTGAAGCATGAATAATTGATAAATATCTGCGCCTTAGATATGATTCAAACTCATAAATGTCACTTATGCAAGTCTTCAATGCGGCGTCTCATCGACCATGACTGCCATGATTAAGAACAATAATTTTGTCTTAGCGAAAACAAATTTCTGGGTTACGGCGAAATTGGATAATTTCATTCATTCTTCTGCTTAACTGTCAAACTTGGTTCTCTTTCAGGGACGCTTATTTGGTCGTAATGAGCATGCAAAAAAATAATAACTGGCATGAATCACTCAAATGTTGTAACGGAAACAGAACTCAATAGAAGAACAGAGATCTTGTTCCAGCTGGACAGATGGGCCTACTTAAGAAAATGCAGTATTCTCCTTTTTGAAGGTTTGTGTCCTCTTTTTTATCGATATGATTCTGGTCATCTACTCAAAAGTAAACAGAGTAGTGTTTTAATAGTACATTATGCAACGAGCCTATAATTAAGATGCGAGTATGTTTATGAAACGAGCACAAGCGAGTTTCATAATTTTCATACGAGCGTCTTAATTACCATTATAGTCAAGTTTCATACGACTTTTTATGCTCGACCATATTTCTAACTTGAAATTATTCATAAGTATTCATGTTATTCTTATCTGACTGAGGAGCGGAACTGACCTTGTGCAATACCTCGTAAATTGTGAGATGTGCGCAGACTCGAAAGTATTGATTTTTCTGAGAAACAAATATCGACATTGACCTTGATATAATCTAGAGAATAAAATAAAAAAATCTTGATATAACCTTGAAATTGAATTAGACATTGAAAAACGAGATGACAAATTGAATTTATTTGAATATTATTTACAATTAACGCTAATTATTATAGTAACAGAACTGACTTCATTTCAAATATAGGTGATTTATTGATTTATTGTTGTCTTTCGATTGCATATCCGATAATAAGCGATACTTGCGCTTTCATATTGCTACAATGGTGTTTTCTGATTGGTGGAACACCTGAATTTTAATGAATAGGTGTACTTTAATGAGGTCCATTAAAGGGCTGCTACCAGGTGTATAATTACTACATTTCGGGATGGTCGAACATAATAGTACATTATGCAATGAGCCTATAATAATAGTAATTAAGACGCGAGTATGTTTGTTTATGAGAGCTTCTTAATTACCATTATAGGCGAGTTTCATACGATTTTTTATGCTCGACCATATTTCTAACTTGAAATTATTCAGATGTATACATTTCATTTGTATCTGACAAGATCGGAAGTGACCTTGTTCTAGGTCGTGAATTGTGAGATGTGCGCAGACGCGAAAGTATTGCTTTTTCCGAGAAACAATAATGTCATTGACCTTGATATAATCCCGTTAAACTTGGTATAACCTTGATTATTGAATTCGACATTGAAAAACGAGATGACAAATTGAATTTATTTGAATATTATTTACAATTAACGCTAATTATTATAGTAACAGAACTACTTCATTTCAAATATTGGTGATTTATTGATTTATTGTTTTCTTTCGATTGCATATCCGAGAATAATCGATACTTGCGCTTTCATATTGCTACAATGGTGTTTTCTGATTGGTGGAACACCTGTACTTTAATGAGTAGGTGTACTTTAATGATATGCATTAAAGGGCTGCTATCAGGTGTATAATTACTACATTTCGGCATGGTCGAGCATAAACCAATTTCTGCAGCGAGCATTTCGAGTAATGAACAGCCAAGTCCGTCGGGCACATCATCATAATTATCAGCATCTTCTGTGTTGTATTTCTGGCTGTCCGGATAATCGGGGACCGATTAACTAGTCCTTACTGTATTGTTTTTCCAACCTATAAGCGGATTACATTATTGCTTGGTGCGAAATATAATAAAAATTCTACTGAACTTTTATTCTTGTTGAACGATGTTACAGTACCCATATAAGTTTGGTAACTTACATTTTTTAAATCTTGAAAAACAAATATGGTCAGCGTAATTAATATGATTTGGTAAATGTAATAAATGCTCCAAGAGAAGATTAACTCCAACATTGAGAAGATTAACTCCGTAAGTACATGAAATTATTGGGGATCATCAGTGCGGTTTTAGGCGTAATAGATCGACTATTGATCAGATTTTTTGTATTCGACAGATAATAGAGAAAAAATGGGAGTATAAGTGTACAGTACATCAGTTTTTCATAGATTTCAAAAAGGCATATGCCTCGGTTAAGAGGGAAGTATTATATGATATTCTTATTGAATTTGGTATTCCCAAGACACTAGTTCGATTAATTAAAATGTGTCTCAGTCAAACGTACAGCAGAGTCCGTATAGGTCAGTTTCTATCTGATGCTTTTCCAATTCACTGCGGACTAAAGCAGGAGATGCACTATCACCTTTACTTTTTAACTTCGCTTTAGAATATGCCATTAGGAAAGTTCAGGATAACAGGCAGGGTTTGGAATTGAACGGGTTACATCAGCTTCTTGTCTATGCGGATGACGTGAATATGTTAGGAGAAAATCCACAAACGATTAGGGAAACACGGTAATTTTACTGGAAGCAAGTAAAGCGATCGGTTTGGAAGTAAATCCCGAAAAGACAAAGTATATGATTATGTCTCGTGACCAGAATATTGTACGAAATGGAAATATAAAAATTGGAGATTTATCCTTCGAAGGGGTGGAAAAATTCAAATATCTTGGAGCAACAGTAACAAATATAAATGACACTCGGGAGGAAATTAAACCCAGAATAAATATGGGAAATGCGTGTTATTATTCGGTTGAGAAGCTTTTATCATCCAGTCTGCTGTCAAAAAATCTGAAAGTTAGAATTTATAAAACAGTTATATTACCGGTTCTTCTGTATGGTTGTGAAACTTGGACTCTCACTTGAGAGAGGAACATAGGTTAAGGGTGTTTGAGAATAAGGTGCTTAGGAAAATATTTGGGGCTAAGAGGGATGAAGTTACAGGAGAATGGAGAAAGTTACACAACGCAGAACTGCACGCATTGTATTCTTCACCTGACATAATTAGGAACATTAAATCCAGACGTTTGAGATGGGCAGGGCATGTAGCACGTATGGGCGAATCCAGAAATGCATATAGAGTGTTAGTTGGGAGACCGGAGGGAAAAAGACCTTTGGGGAGGACGAGACGTAGATGGGAGGATAATATTAAAATGTATTTGTGGGAGATGGGGTATGATGATAGAGACTGGATTAATCTTGCACAGGATAGGGACCGATGGTGGGCTTATGTGAGGGCGGCAATGAACCTTCGGGTTCCTTAAAAGCCATTTGTAAGTAAGTAAATAAACGCTCCAAAAACTAAACCATTAACATAGTCATGTCCAAAAAATTCACCGACAGAAGTTTCATTGAAAAGCATCAGTTTCTATGAAGTAACTGGCACTTTTCATTTTAAGTCTTGACCGTGCTTCCGGGAATTACTCCAACAGATTAATTTCTCTCTTCAAGGTTAAAACATCAGTAGGTGACAGGGTTAATCCCCAGTTGAATAACATAAGCATGACAATGAAGTAGAGAGAAAAGGTCACAGGAGTGATGACGTCAATAATTTCATAATGACTGTAACTGCGTCTTTAGACGGACTTTACAATTTAATGTCAACTTCAAAGTTATTTTTTAAATTTCTGAAACAAAAAGCTGTGTACTCTCCTATCATCGTAAGCGAAAACACAAACCGGAATGGAAAACATATATTCGAACCAAAGCTGAACATAAATAAAAAGGAGCAAGAGAAATGGAAAAGCAAAAGAGGCGTTATGGATTACGAAAATTCATGTCACGAAGATTAAACACATTACTTCATCATCATACGTTTTACGTGTTTTGTAGTTGAAAAAGTATAACTAAACGGCTGTTAAAAGTCAGCAAGAGTTCAGTAGTATGCGAATTCCCCAAGATCACGTAGAATTATCTAGTCATTTTTATTAATAGGTAATGTGGAGCTTTCTCAAACAAATGAGTTGACTTAAATTGCTCAAGAGAATTTTCTCCGTTTTATTAATACCACCCATTGTAACACTTTATCTGATGAGCCTGTACAAATTAGTTTTCCAAGAGAAAGAGATATATTTTTCCTATGCCAATAATCGAATCCTGTTATTCTGAGTTTATAAACATATTTAAATAATAATAATAATAATAATAATAAATAATAATAATAATAATAATAATAATTACTTATGGCTTTTAAGGAACCCGGAGGTTCATTGCCGCCCTCACATAAGCCCGCCATAGGTCCCTATCCTGAGCAAGATTAATCCAGTCCCTACCATCATATCCCACCTTATTGTTAGGTTTCGTAACAAGCTGTTTTTTCACGGTGATGGGTTGTTAGCCCTTCGCCCAACCCCAAGCTGGAGGACCACTCCTTACCGGCTGTCCACGACTGCTTATTCAATATACAGTATTCGCAGCTACCCTCCATATCTGGAGGCCGTCTCCTCTATCCGCAACCTGAGGATGCGCCATGCCGTGGTGATAGGGACCCACAATACATCGAATAATAATAATAATAATAATAATAATAATAATAATAATAATACTTAATTACTGGCTTTTAAGGAACCCGGAGGTTCATTGCCGCCCTCACATAAGCCCGCCATTGGTCCCTATCCTGAGCAAGATTAATCCATTCTCTATCATCATCAAAGCTCGGATCTTGGGACTTGTGTGTCGTGTTGAGTAAGGTTATAGGCATAACGTACACAAAGCTCACGCTGCAAGTGCTCAGGGACAGTCGTTTGTACTAAGAAAGTGGTCACATCGAATGGCAAGAAGACGAACGAATAAACTGTGTCACGTCGAAGCCAATGACATTAAGAGAATTACAGGTAAACGGTCTGTTTGAGGAATTAGAAAATACGTGTTATTCGAATGGGTGTTATGGAAGTTTGAAAATGCATTTCTTAAATTTTAGGTACAGAATTTCGTGGAGGAATTCTGAGGAGATACATTATTTTCTTCTAATGCAGAGTTTATATCTTGTAAGTTGTACCACACATAAACTAGAGCTGGAAACGGGCATTCATTGAAAGACATTGCAGTCCTTTAAATTGATGGAGAATTTGTCCATAGTCATGGATCAAGTCGTAGAGGATCTTCCCTAGTAGTGATACACTAATTGAAAACTATTTGCGAGAAAAATTTAGGATATACTTATCTTTCTCAGATACGAGATCTGCTGAAAATCGAACAGGAAACAGTGACAGTGAAATATTCAGTATTTTCTTTAGGCCCAAGACTTTATAATAAAATTTCAAACCATTTTCCAAATTTGAAATTTTTAAAATTGAAACTTTTAAAAAGAATTTTGTAAAATTATCCATGATATATAATAGTAACAAATGTACTTTTTTACCTTTTATTTCTATCGGCTATATTCATGTTTTTATTGAATATCACTGGCTTCTGTCGGATTGTCAATTTATATTAAATGTGTATTTTCTCTTGTTTTCCCTTTCTTCTTTATTCTTGCTCTTGTGTTGTATTTATTGGTTTGAATTAAGTTAATTACTGTATTTAGTAAACTGTCCTTGTAAATTTTATGTTATATTATTCACTAAGACCACACCGTACACGAGCCTGACTCTTACGGTAGTGGCTAGAAACATTTTTATTTTATAAATGCAATTTGTACTCACTAGGTAGCTAGTTAAAATAAATAAAATAAAAAAAAATTAAAGTTTGCTCCCGTCACTTCATGTGACGTGGAAATAAGTTTCCTTCGTTTCAAATCATGTTTAACTAACAGACGAAGAATTTATGGGTTCGAAAATCTTCGAATGCATGTAGTCATACACTGTAATGAAATGTACAGAGCAGAACTGTAAATTTGATTTTGCATGTTTATTTATATATATGCTATAAAATTAGATGTTTCAACCTATCATAATATTATCATTATGTTGTTCCAGCCAGGAACCACTTTTATAGCAGACCTGACAGTACCTCCGTGCTGGAAGCGGGAGTTTGTTGACATTGAAGTCCGGTCGTTTAGCCACGTTCAAAGACACAAATCCCCAACTTCCGAGCTTTGATCATCATATCCCACCTCCCTCAAATCCATTTTTATATTATCGTCCCATCTACGTCTCGGCTTCCCTATAAGTCCTTTTCCCTCCGGCCTCCCAACTAACACTCTATATGCATTTCTGGATTCGCCCATACATGCTACATACCCTGCCCATCTCAAACGTCTGGATGTAATGTTCCTAATTATGTCAGATGAAGAATACAATGCGTGCAGTTCTGTGTTGTGTAACTTTCTCCATTCTCCTGTAACTTCATCCCTCTTAGCCCAAATATTTTCATAAGAACCTTATTCTCAAACACCCTTAATCATTGTTCCTCTCTCAGAGTGAGAGTCCAAGTTTCACAACCATACAGAACAACCGGTAATATAACTGTTTTATAAATTCTAACTTTCAGATTTTTTGACAGCAGACTGGATGATAAAAGCTTCTCAACCGAATAATAACAGGCATTTCCCATATTTATTCTGCGTTTAATTTCCTCCCGAGTATCATTTATGTTTGTTACTGTTCCTTCCAGATATTTGAACTTAATAATAATAATAATAATAATAATAATAATAATAATAATAATAATAATAATAATAACTAAAAAAGCAAACATAGCAAAATAAAGTCTATGAAGCCAATTTGTCAAAATATTGGAGAAAGTAAGACGCAGATGAGACCCAACATGGCTAACGTGAGGAAAAATGATGCAAGAAACAGGAGCAGTCGAAACTGCTTTTCAAGATCACGCGTTGAGGACAAGCCTCTATAAAAATTGATTCTCCGAGTTATTCAAAGTGCTGGATGTCGTCTGTATCAATTACACTTCGAAAAACAATTGATCACGTGCTTCAATCATGTTCTACTCTAGCGAAGAATGAATGCAGTCGTAACGATGATACAATGAAGTTATGAAATATCTTTGCTGGGTGATATGTTACACTTTTAACGTCCCTGACACGTGCAAGAAAAGGTCAGATCGTGTGCCAAAACCAGTTATTTCCGAGTATTATAATACAGTTTCGTTAATCAACAGATCCATCCTGATCACATAGTAACAGTTTTTAAGACGGATATTGTAATCCCTTATTTAGATATCAAATGTCAAAAGAAATGACGTCACTATACCGTGCGATCAAAACCAGCGTAGGTAATTAAGTATGGACACTACACGTCGGTACCTTTAATGTAGCAGGACTGATTTCAATGACCTTCAAACCAGTTTGAGCGTGAGATTCTGCTTTCTCCCAGGAGTTGGCACTGACATCACACCAGCTAGCAGTCGACAGAGCGGAATTTAACAGACATACAATTAATACTAGGTACATTGTGTACTCAGGATAAACTGGATCAACGAAATAATAAATCCGTCATTATCTGTAATGTCTAGAGTCTAGATTCTACGGTTTCTTTATAATGAGAGTTGAGACGTTGGCCCCATCAACAATTAAAATATGTAATGATTTGATAGCGCTGAAAATGGAAAACAAAACTCTTATGAGAAGTAAAACCTAACGCCTATACATTGTATACAAATATTAAACGAATTTGATATATAATTTTACAATGTATTATATTATTTTATAATATAATTTCTTACATATAAAACATACAATAGTAATATGCGTTACAAGAGCGGTATGTTGAAGTTTTCATGTTCGAAGAAAAGTTTGAAAAAGCGAAACGTGGTTGAGCTTTTTCAATTTCCGAGAATTGAAAGAAAACATACCGCTCGTGTATCGTACATTATTTTGTGCGAAGATCGTTTATTACATACCTGAAACAGGAATTTCTAATTAGTCGCAATGAAATCTCCATCCTGGTTTCTGTTCAATGACGGCAAATTTGCAAAACAAAAATATCTATCTTCAACATTGTTGCTTTAAAATGTTTTCTGTGTTTACTATACTCCAGCAGGCCGTGATATACGTGTCTTTTTTTCCCCAGTCTATGGAATCTTGTTGATTTTTTCACGGCTTCCTTAATGTTACTTGCATCACGAATGCAGTAACTTTAGTGGAGTTGTAGAGTTTACTTAATGTTTGCAAATATTTAAAAACAATCATTAACATTGCAATTTAGATGAAATTGCAGTGGTAAGTTTCCAATTTATAATTATTACTATATTGAACGTCTCTAAAAATAATATGTTGAAAGCCTAAAGCAGTAAAATGAATATGTCACTTAAGCGGTGAGAAGAGGGAAATTGTTATGTGTGTTAGGTTGGGAATACTGAATGTGGAATTTTAGACTTTCCGCGGGTCGGTTTTGTGCGGAAACCAAGCAAATACGCACGATCTCGCACAAATTATTATTACAGCTAAAATATCATTGAGAAATAAAGTAAAGCTATTAACTGGAATTTATTTGAAGCAAAGCGTTACTGGATCATGCAGTAAGGTAGGCGATGTTTGGATCCTGTGCCTCAACTCTTATACTGAATTATTACCTTAGCGTGTGCTCGATTACACCAACCTCTAGCGCTTGAAAGTGGAACTAAACGCCGGCGCACAGAGAAACAAAACAGGAAAATTCGCCGTGTCCATTCTATGTAATCCGTATTCGCTGATCAAAACCTTGTGTCTAAGAAGACTGGAAAACAACTAAAATTGAGCCGAATGTGGGAACGACGACTTTTGCGCCAATTGTCTCTTATCTGTACAGAAATGTTGGTGAAATTGGTTCAAATCTTATAGTTACAGAAAGCTATGAGAGTAACAATAGTATATTATGCAACGATCATGTAGCTTGTAGTCCATCGCTGTGGAGTAACGGTTAGAATGCCTAACCGTGTAACGAGCGGGCCCGGGTTCAGATCCTGGTTGGACAAGTTACCTGGTTGGGGTTTTTCCGGGGTTTTCCCCTCAACACATTAAGAAGCAAATGCTGGGTAACTTCATTTCATTGTACTTCTGTGTCAAATTATTGAATTACAGGTTATTTTGTTTTACTTCTTTGCCCAAATACGCAATCACTTATCATTCTCTTCTATTCCTGTACCCAATTAAGCATTATTTGGTTGTAGTGACGTGACATTAGGATATATGGATCGTATGCGGATATTAAAAGGAAGGCAGAAAATGTATCATCATCATCATCATCATCATCATTCTACATCATGAAATTCACCATCGTGATTATCATCTCTTAGAAACCGTAAGTCGTTGCGAAATTTTGGTTGAAGGCTTTTAATATTGAAGGTTGATTTTGATTAATTGTTGGCTTCTGTTGAAGGATATGAACTCAGATTTTGCCTATCACGTCCGGGGTCCATCACCGAAAGTTACCCAGCATTTGCTCATATTTGGTTGAGGGAAAACCCCGGAAAAACATCAACCAGGTAACTTGCCCCTACCGAGAATCCAACCCGGGCCACTTGGTTTCGCGGCCAGAAGCGCTAACCGTTACTCCACAGGTGTTGACATTGCAGTATAAAATTACGCGCGAAATTTAAATATAGTGAATTTAAGGAATTACATAAAAACTGTGGGTGTTTGATGAAAACGGATTTCTTTTTTGCAGAGAGCATGAAAAAGTCATTCAAAATGACCCTTAGTCATGTAGACTAAAGCGCCAAAACATGGCAACCCTGTGTTATCCACAATAAAGTCGTCGTAAACAAATAATTATGGGATAAACATATCGATAGTTTTGAACAGCAACCTCGCATGCCAAAATATTCAATTTTAAAGGAGAGCGAAAAAAAAAAACATCTTAATATCTTGATAACGAACAAATATCGACATAAAAGGTTATTTATAATCTTGTAAATTATGTATTCGGGCAGGGCATAGTTGCGCCCCACAGTCAGGTAAAATTCAGCAGATAAAAAAGGGTCTCTGTTTTGTGGGCATAGTTGCGCCCCGTACCCATCAGGTAGAGAAAAGGGGGTGGCATAGTTGCGCCCTGATGAAATAGGTAGAGAAAAAGACACTAACGAAACTCGAGCCTCGTAATCAACCAACCTTATTGATTTCTTATTCGATTTAATATTCATTATCGATACCGTTAAAATGAACACCATGAAGTTGGCAGTACTTTATTAACTGTTTTTCTACTGTTTATGCAGTGATTATCGATAGCCTACCATTAAAATGAACACCATGAAGTTGGCAGTACTTTATTAACTGTTTTTCTACTGTTTATGCAGTGATTATCGATAGCCTACCATTAAAATGAACACCATGAAGTTGGCAGTACTTTATTAACTGTTTTTCTACTGTTTATGCAGTGATTATCGATAGCCTACCGTTAAAATGAACACCATGAAGTTGGCAGTACTTTATTAACTGTTTTTCTACTGTTTATGCAGTGATTATCGATAGCCTACCATTAAAATGAACACCATGAAGTTGGCAGTACTTTATTAACTGTTTTTCTACTGTTTATGCAGTGATTATCGATAGCCTACCATTAAAATGAACACCATGAAGTTGGCAGTACTTTATTAACTGTTTTTCTACTGTTTATGCAGTGATTATCGATAGCCTACCATTAAAATGAACACCATGAAGTTGGCAGTACTTTATTAACTGTTTTTCTACTGTTTATGCAGTGATTATCGATAGCCTACCATTAAAATGAACTCCGAAGTTGGCAGTACTTTATTAACTGTTTTTCTACGGTTTATGCAGTGATTATCGATAGCCTACCATTAAAATGAACACCATGAAGTTGGCAGTACTTTATTAACTATTTTTCTACAGTTTATGCAGTGATTATTGATAGCCTACCGTTAAAATTAACACCATGAAGTTGGCAGTACTTTATTAACTGTTTTTCTACTGTTTATGCAGTGATTATCGATAGCCTACCATTAAAATGAACACCATGAAGTTGGCAGTACTTTATTAACTGTTTTTCTACTGTTTATGCAGTGATTATCGATAGCCTACCGTAAAAATGAACATCGTGAAGTTGGCAGTACTTTACTAACTGACATATTCAAATGAGTGAGTCGTTAGAATATGGGACCTTAGCAGTCTTGACATTTTATTAGTGATTTTCACACCGTCTGTGGCGTATAGTGAGGTTAATTTAAAATGAATGTTAAGTTTAGTGGAAAGGGTAAAGAGTTAATAATTCACAATGGTTCTAAGTTTCAATTTTCGAAACCCTGTACCGTAGGGTTAAGATATCGATGTACAAACAAAAAATCCAGTTCATTTATTGTGTGATCGATAAAAAAAAGTGTTATTTTAAATAGCAAAATTGATCATATGCTAGGCCAACCTGATTTCAATGCAGCTATCACTAATATTTTTAAGCAATTTATTTATTTTATGACAATCACTTTCGTGTGTACTATGCCCATCGGGGCGCAACTATGCCATACCGATGTATCCATGCCTGGACATAAGATGTTTGCAGAAGATTCGGGAAGACTTTTATATAGTAACTCATTTTGTTCATTTTTTTCCTTACATACGAGGTTACTGTCCAACATCATCGACATGTGACCTTCTTCAGTTAACATTTTTTTTATGAAACAGCCATGAAACCTATAACGGAAATAGGTAAATTTATCACGATCAATTTTAAAGCTGCTGCAGGCTCCTGTTTTGTTACTGTAAGGCGAGAGTGACAGAGACAGAGGCCGACAGAAAGAGAGAGAAAGAGAGAGAGAACGTCAGAGTGTTAGGTACTCTATTCTTATTCTGGCTTGTTTTTGTTTGCAGGGCAGTCTCCGTGAGATACGAGAAAATATTATATAGAAGGCAGTTTCAGCAACTCAGCAAAATCGTACCGTACTTCCCAGCTTTCCTATTTTAAATTATAAAGTGTACTTCTGATATTAAATAAACTCTAAAGATTTTTAATTTAGATATGTTGGTTTTGTTATTATAGTGAATGCATACAGGAATTGGTTTAAATTCCTATTGTGTGTGTGACAGAGAGAGACGATACAAATATACAGGAAGAGTAGACTATAATACGAAGGTAAAATGCAATATTGAAAAGGGAAGCAAAATAACGAGTGAACACATGGGTTTTACCGATAGCTTTCGGCAGAATGTTTAGAGTTATTGATTTTAGTGCCACAAAACCGTAGCCTATATGAATAAAAATTTCTTTAAAATATTCCCAATGAAACGATGGATTGTTTCGAGATAAAGGGTCGGAGTTGGCAATTCAACTTTCATTACTTTCTGTTCATTTGTTTTGATTTTCACCTCCTGTTTACTCAATACTTTATTTTCAATACAGCTATATATACAGGGACATCATTTTATTTTTACTTCAATTTTTATTGTACCTGAGTTTTTTAATGTACTTCACTCCCACCCCTTCTACTAGTAAACTTCCAACCGTTCACGACACAGAGCCGAGGGCGCGTAAGCAGTACTGAGTTACTGAGTATAGTACGTTCCAGAAATATGTTAGCGTTTTCCAGTGACGAAAGAGCTTTCAATATTGAATCATATTTTCGTACAGGTACTGTCGTCCGTTTGCCTACGTCGCATCCCGGTTTCCCCCACCTGCTTCTGTTCGCTAGTAGCTGGGCTATCTTAGCTCTTTTCTGAAAACATTAATTTCTGTTAAGAATTGGACGTCTACGTAATATTATACAAGTGTTTAAAATAACTTAAATAAAAGGGCCTCGTTAAGTAATTAACTGTCACGTGATCCCCCCCTTTCTACGACAAAACCACTTGAACGGACAGTAGATAGCATTTCTGAGTAATTTTATCTTTTCGGATCGGACAGAAGTGAAGATTGAAGTTACACTACGTAAGGTATTCTTTTATAGAGTAGGTACGGAATTATTTCAACATGAGTTACTCGTACGAAGGACGAAACTGGTAATTGGAATTAGGTACAATAGTCTATAGTGCGATAATATGCACAAAGGAACTGAAGGCTGTATCGAAATGAACGGCCACCACTTTCAAAAATGTGTTTAAATATCCATATTATGATCATTTTTCAATTTAACTTCATTCTCTATATTGTACGCTAATGTGCTGTAACAGTACAATATACACTGCATAATTAATACGTCCGAATAGATAGCTCAATTCGTGAGTAAAAACACTAAGTGTTAATACAGTACTGTATTTTGATTAAACAAAAACCTAATGAAAATTATCAAACTCAAAATTGCGGTATTTCCTAGTTTACATAAATGGATGAACTACTTTTCTTCCCTCCTATACCTAGTAAAGTGATTTGTATTCCACGCCGGTATCATCGAACTCCAGTCGTGGAAGGGGTAGCAAACGGTGTTTCCTGTTTTAATCGTTAATAGAAAGGTATAGCCAGGTTAATATTAAGAATGTTAGTAAAAATAAAATGATGTCCCTGTATATCACTTACTCCCATTCCTCATTAACTAAAATGAAAAGAAAACAATAAAAGGATTAAAAAAACTCAAGCTAGTAGTAGTCTACACGATTTTGTACGGAGTCTCGAAACTACGATAAACTCGCTTGTTCTATTATGACTTTCTCTGCTATCTTAAAGCCAATTCACACGGGGATAGTTTACAGGAGTCAAGTGCTTGAAGCAACTCGATTTTCCTTCGACTTTTCCCGTGTGATATGGTCTAGACCAGTGGTCGTCAGCTCTCGCTGAAATGTGCAAAGGGTACGCTTTTTTATTATTTTAGTAGGTTATTTTACGACGCTTTATCAACATCTTAGGTTATTTAGGGTCTGAATGAGATGAAGGTGATAATGCCGGTGAAATGAGTCCGGGGTCCGACACCGAAAGTTACCCAGCATTCGTTCATATTGTGTTGAGGGAAAACCCCGGAAAAAACCTCAACCAGGTAACTTCCCCCGACCGGGAATCGAACCCAGGCCACCTGGTTTCGCGGCTAGACGCGGTGTGGACGGCTGTGAAAATGATTGCTATGTTTGGCTGAACATTTATATTTGTGAGCAACTGTTTTCTATAATCAACTTTAATAAAGGCAGACATCGAACATCTGTAACTGATGTTTCATTATGATCAGTAGGCTACTGTTCCTTTCAGCTGCCAACAGCATAAAACCTCGTTTTGATGTACTGATAAATAAAAATATAAGAAAATGATATTGTACATTTAAGTAGGTATAAAATTTCTATTATTTCTGTAAAATAAATATTTCTGTATCAATTAGTAAGTCCAAGATAGTTTTGCAAACACTGAACGGGAATTCATTTCATAAGCACTCGTACTAGTACTTCCTTTTGTGTACATTCTGTACGAGATCACCCCTTCTTCCGGTCCACCCTATACTGAGCGCAGCTAATATCTGCATTCCGCTCATGAGCTGTGAGCCGGCTTGGAGAGCGGAAACCTTGTGCAGGCCTGCTCTAGTGTGTTGAGTTTCTGGCTTTTTGGTTGGATGTGCAGTATTTCCATGTCTGTGTTCATGTCTCTGTATGTGTGGTTAGCATTTGTGATGTGTTCTGCATATGTGGAGGTGTATTGTAATTTTGTTATGGCTGCGATGTGTTCTTTGTAACGTGTTTGAAATGATCTGCCTGTCTGTCCTATGTAGAAGTTGTTGCAGGTGTTACATTTGAGTTTGTATACTCCTGTGTGGTTGTGTTTGTTTGTTTGTGTTGTTTGTGTGTTGAGATGTTTTTGTAGGGTGTTATTTGTTCTGTGTATGTGTTTTGAAATTGAGTTGTGTGTTGAGAATATCGTTGGGGAAGAGGCGACAAGACCAACAACGACCAGTTCCGAAGATGACCGAAAATAGGTCGAAACATGTTAACAATGTACGTTAAAATTTAACACAAGAAAGTTCTTATCATACATATTCCGAAGTGATACAGTGTTAAAAATTGTGTAGTCAAGATGTATAATTTAATGTAATTTAGTTAATTTTAACCTAACCGCAAGAGCAGTACTTTTAAACTGAAAATGCGAAATCCTTTCATGAGATTTGTCTTTCTCGAAATACAGATACGGATCGTTAACCAAGAGTTACGAGCACGATTTAAAAAGCAGATCTCATTTCACATGAATCAGTTTAAGCGGGCCTCCGTGGTATTTTGAAATCTAACCGAGATTAATGAGATACAGGGAACATAACAAATGTCCTCATCTTTAACTTTCCTTGGATTCGCTTTTCAGTTCTCTCCTCCACTCCCCCATATTCTCCCTAGAAAAGAGTAAATGTCTGCCGAGTGACGTATACCCGGTCATTACGCTTACCGCCCTAATGGAACTTTTTGCATCGCATTCACTCAAGGTCCTGAACACATCCTTCCGCAATTACGAATTATTTTTGCACTAACACAACTCCATTTCTGAAGTTCTAAACGAGAAAGTGATTTTGTACTATACCGCGTGTTCATTTCAAAGTGTGTCATGACGTCACTGTTGTGAGTCAGCGATTTGAAGCTTTTATGTCAGAGAAGTTGCCACACACTCACGGACAGGAGAACGCGAATTCGATTATGCGCACTGTTCAAAACATACAGAGGTGAGCCTGCCTGGAGAGAAATAAAAAATAGGTAGCAGCCGCCAAATTACTCTTCAAGGAACGACCACTCATATAAATTGAGGGAAAGAAGGCAGAGGACGGACACTGGAAAGTTTTCTTTTCTCAATCGTACTATCACTGACTGGAATGTTTTACCTGCAGACTTACTAAAGGCTTTACCAACAACCAAAAATGTATTTAAAAATAGGCTTAAGAACTTTACTAATAGACGGTAATTATACACAGTATTTAAAGGGTGTAAATGATATTTTATTGAAGTGTTGCATCAGTAAAGAATTATGTTGTGTCAGTGAAGTGTGTTGTGTAAGTGAAGTGTGTTGAGTAAGTGAAACGTGTTCCTGTCAGTGAAGCTTTATAGTTTATAGTGGCAGTGCAAAGTATTTGAACAGTGAAATGTTTTTGAAGTGTTAGTGAAATCAGGATAGAATCAGTGAAATGTGTCGTAGTTCCAGTGCAGTGAGTGAGTTGACAACGAAATGAGTGTAATGTTGAAAGGTACTTGTGCAGATATGAACATATCATACTCGTGGGTTTTAGTTCGAACTTAGGTTTAAGATACAAATTAGATTTATTTCAAATGTTATTTTAAGTGATCGTTTCATTTCATTTAGGATATTCCCTGTTGTTGTTATTATTATTATTATTATTATTATTATTATTATTATTATTATTATTATTATAAATTGTTGTTAGTATTAATTATTAGTATTATTATTAATTGTATTTTTAATTTTAAGTTTATTATCGTCATTATTGAGTGTAATTAGTTACCACTGCCACCGGGTATATACCCATTGCAGTGTGAATAAATACATACAATATACTGATATTAATCAAGGCGTTCAATCTGAACTTGAGAACGTGTACGGTATAACTTGAACGTCGTAGCAACAGATGGCGGTCTGTACGGTCTGTGTGCTACCATAACCTATTTGAACTATGTTTTGCGCGGGCAAGTCGTACGCAGGGTATTTGTTATCATCGGTTGCGTATAGCAACATTCCAAAACACAAATCAAATGCTCCGTGTCCATGTTGACCGTCGAAGTTAATGTCAATAAATACGTAAGTAATCGTCTTAACCCTCTTCACATATTCCGACAGTAAGAAAAAAACGCACCTCAGTACGTGTTTCCAAACAGTTCACATTCCTGCCACTACCGGCGTTACCGTGCGTATCGGTAAGTACTCTTCAGAATGAACGCCATACTTCCCAGGCAACTTCTCTGGCACATAGGTAATACTCCTCTGCGGAAATGAAGGAAGATTGAATTCTCTAGGGTCATCGGCTAGCCACATGACGACATACAGCGAGCCATGACACACTTTGAACTGAACACGCAGTATTATACTGCAAAGTAACTGACTGTGAAAGGAAGTTAACTCAAAATTGAGGTGGTCGCCGGAAAAAGCACCCATAAACAAAGTCATGTTTCGAGAAAACAATGATTGAAAGATTTATTTTTATGTAATTGCGATTTGGTCCCGCGCCCTGGCGTCGTGGACTAAGGCATCCTGGTCCTAGGTCTCGCGTTACGGAATGCGCGCTGGTTCGAGTCCTCGCGAGGGAAGAAATTCTCTCATGAAATTTCGGCTAGTGCAGCCATCGTCAACTGGCCTGCATACTAGTTCGGAGCGCCGAGACGCTGGCTGAGGAGGTAGTGGTGTGCAGTGTGTCGAGCCAAGCCAACGCATCCCATCACAGAAGCCAACTTTCTGACCATAATTTACAATGCCTTCTTCGATTGTGTTCTACACGAGCATTGACACCTAACATTGACCAGTTAGTGAGGGAAAAACGAATTCAATAATCCAGGAAAACCAATGCTAATGATCGGCGAAAATAATTTTTAACATTTGTTATTTACATTGTAATAAAATAATTTAGGCCTACTTCAGTCTTGTAACAGAAACGACAATATGTTATACAAAATAACAAATAATTGGTTTTGTGATATACAGGATCGATTTCTAAAACGAGGTCTAGACCACAGCCATGGCTTTAAACCACGTTTGGATTTATAAAACGAGGTCTTTTTCGTTTTTCTGAGCCATGGCTCGAAACCATGGTCTGAAGCAGAGACCACGGCTGGGGTAGGTTTAAAACCACGGCTTCATGTATGCAAGATGGAGGTAGTAGATCAGCTGGATGATTATCAAAGGAAAATTTGTGTCTACGGTATTAAATCCCCGGATTAGAGTGATGAGAAACAGGAATAATCCTTTGTAACTATATAACGACGATAATTTCAGGCGAATATTTCGATTTTCGAAGGAATCAACGCAAAATTTAGCAAAAATGCTAAATAATAATCTGCAGCGAAATTCAAGAGGCTGCGGGTTTTAAATTTTTTTACACCTTCTTGTTGCTTTGAGGGAAGTAAGATATAATATTTTATATTAATTACACCTTTATGCCTATAAGACATATAACTTAATTCATAGCCTTTACAGTGGTTTTGGATATTTTATTTAATACTCGAAATTGAAGAGAAGTGAAGAAAACTTGATTGTGTTTTCTTATTTTAAGTTTTATGCTACTGAGGCTTTTCACGTAGTAAGTCTAGTATATGTGAAAATATGTAGAACTACACTACATTTTCGTTTCAATTGGAATTTTAATCCAATTAATATTTAGGTTATTAATTCCTTAGAATCGGGTTTTCAGGTAGTTAATGTTGGTAGTAGTTATGAACAAATGATAAACTACAACATAAACGCTCGATTTGTGCTAATTATTTGGGCAATATCATTCTGGTACCTAAAAATCCGTTCCCTATTAAATACTAAGAAATGCTTGTATTTTAAACGCACATACACTGGTCAAAAAAAGTTAAGCATATTTCCAGTTTACCCAATAATACCTGATATTTATGTTTCTTTTGGTTTTATGTGGTACGTGTTATGTTTACCAATTCAAACTCTTTCATTTGTTTTAGTCTGCATCACTAGGTAACGTCAAAATCACGGCTAGTAAAGAAAAGCCTGTAATTCGAGCAAAGTTCAGTCAGTGTCATTTTGCTTCATAGTGTTTCATAGTGCAGTACAATGGCTCGGAACACCCTTACAATGGCAGACCGCATCAAAATTATCACTTTGATGGAACAAAACATGAGACAAGTTGATGTTGCTAACATCCTTCATGTGAATCAGAGTATTGTCTCCAGACTGTGGAGAAAGTTCCAGGAAACCCAGTCAATAGCAGATCGACCTCGCGAAGGCCGTCCACGCAAAGCAACACCAGGTCAGGACCGGTATGTAAGGTTATCTGCACGTAGGAACCCTATAGCCTCAGCTACAACTCTGCGCCATGACCTGCGCGAAGCCACTGTGTTGTTGTAAGTAGCCAAACTGTGCGCAATAGACCTCATGACATAGGGTTGTATGCTCGAAGACCACTCAAGACTCCAGCACTCCGTCCACATCACAGGGGTGCTCGTGCAAGATGGGCTAGAGCACATGAGAATTGGACACGAGGCCAGTGGACCAGAACTTTATTCTCAGACGAAGTGAGAATGGGCCTACACCCTGACAACAACTCTATTCGCGTATGGAGACGAACAGGGGAACGAAATCATCCCTCAATGACAGTGGAACGTCACCAACAGTTTGGTGGTTCAATCTTGTTTTGGGCAGGTGTCATGTTTGGCCGCCGCACACCACTGGTTTCAATAGAGGGAAACATGACTGCTGCCGTGTAGAGAACAACATCCTCCAACCCATAGTAAGTGGTTTTGCAGAGACTGTAGGAGAAGGGTTCACTCTACAGGACGATAATGCTCGGCCTCATCGTGCTCATAGTGTGCAGCGGTATCTTGTAGAACATGGGATCCGAAGAATGGATTGGCCAGCATGCTCACTGGATATGAACTGCATAGAGCATGCATGGAGCTTTCTCAGGAGAGCCATTTCCAATCGTCCACATCACCCATTAACGATTCAAGAACTCAGGAATGCTGCCTTGGAAGAATGGGACAATTTGCCTCAGGAGAGCTTAGATGCATTGGTACTGAGTATGCCCCGTCGCATACAAGAGTGCCTCAGGGTTCGTGGAGGACCAACACGTTATTAAACAGGGTACTGAAAGCACCATCTCCTTTTCTTTGATGATGTACGAATTTCAACTTCCTTATCTTTTCCGTTGATTCCAAACAATGCAACTTTTTTCATTTCATATTGAGTCTATTGTTAACAAATAGTGTATTTCTACTTTTAAGTTTATTCTGTGGAACCAAGAAACCCAATTATAATTTATCTATTTTATTTTAATTAATAAAAACAGTTATATGCCTAATTATGCTTAACTTTTTTTGACCAGTGTATATTCTGTAAATTAGTAAATATAACAATACCTTAGCTGAGAACAAAAGAATGTGACTTACTGCAATTCAATAAAATTATTAATCCCGATGTTCATTTCTTTCTAATATCGACTGTTTACAATAATAAAAATCGATTCTAAGCTGCGTTGCCATACATAAAGCCCACGAACCTCGGATTCTTCTCAAGCCGCGTCTCGACTTCGTTTTAGAAATCGCACAAGGATTCAGACCTCGATCACGGTTTAGAAGCCGAGGTTTGGAACCACGATTTCGTCCGTGTTTTAAAAATCGACCAATAGTGTCAGAAAAAAATGGATAATTAATTTTATTTTATTGACGACACTTAAAGTAATAGGGTGACAGGATTTAAATATTAGTAATGGATTCGATTTGTTTAATAGTATGTAACAATGAAAATGCGTTATAGGTCTGTAAGTTCTCAGTTACTTTAATATAAAAAAAAAGTATTTCCTTTCAAAACCGCTGCAATACATAACGAAAAAGTACAACTTGCTTGTTGTCTTAAACTAAAAAGTGATTTAAAAATTCAGGAAAACCAATGCTAACGAACAGCGAAAATAAATTTTATAATTTGTTATTTATATTGTAATAAAATAATTTAAGCCTACTTTAGCCTTATAAGAGAAACGATAATATTTTTCGTATGTTATACATAATAACAAATAATTAATTTTGCGATATATAGTGTCAGATAAAAAATGGATAATTAATTTTATTTTATTGACGACACTTGAACAAAGGAATAGGATGACATGATTTAAATATTACTAACGGATTCGCTTTGTTTAATATTTCGTAATAGTGAAAATGCATTAAGCC
The DNA here is from genome assembly GCA_025594305.2 of Periplaneta americana. Classification (NCBI taxonomy): domain Eukaryota; kingdom Metazoa; phylum Arthropoda; class Insecta; order Blattodea; family Blattidae; genus Periplaneta; species Periplaneta americana. The sequence continues at coordinate 16,987,825 of JAJSOF020000037.1, read as the reverse complement.
TATAGGTCTGTAAGTTCTCAATTACTTTAATATAAAAACTATTTACTTTCAAAACCGATACAATACATAACGGCAAAATACATATTGTTTCTTGTCTTAAACTGAAAAGTGGTGTACTTATTACACAGTTCCTCTTAAAATAAATTAAGTACATGCTTCTTCCGTGTTTATTATAATTACTAGCCGCACCCGTGCGCTCCGCTCCACCTGTTAGAAATAAATATAAAGTAATTACATAATTAAAATAGGACGTTTGATCCAGGGAACAACTTTCACAACAGCGCAAGATAATCTGCTTCGCTCATTACCCAATTTTTTTTTGCATTGCATTTATTGCATATATATACTTTATGTATTTTAACACTATTCAATTGAGCATAGTTAAAATTTGAATTATAAAATAAAGGATTGCTAAGCTAACGTACTATTACTGCATACTAAATCAATACACTCTCGTTGTTCGTTAATTCTCTGAGATTAAAGTAAGTGTACATAAATATTATTTTAAGAAATACAGAAAACGAATGTACAAATTCCTATCAAATTTTCTGTGCATAAGAAGCTATTTTAATCTTACCTGTCCTCGATTTACTCAGACGTTACTGTAACAACATTATAGCATTATGTCCATCTAGAGAAACTACACTTTCCAATGGTGAAATAATAATTAATTATACAAATCGGTTAATTTAGCTTCTGATATTACGTCATAAAAACACAGAAACATTCTCTGTAGGCTATGTTTAATAGCTTTCGATTGTTGATGTCTAAGGCTCCTGTTTCGATTGTTGTTGTCCAAGGCCCCTGTTTCGATTGTTGTTGTCCAAGGCCCCTTATAGACGAAGTCATTTGTTCTTAATTCATTGCACCGTCTTAGATGGCGCTATTTTAATTTTAAAACTCATTTATCTCATTAAATATCAGTGCTATCAAAATTTTGTAAAGAATAAAACTTATCGGAAATCATTTTTAAAGAAACTTTTGTTATGTAACATTTTTCACAAAAATCAATAATAAGCGAGATATTTCGATTTATTTAATTCAGTCCCCTTATAACCACTCTTTTAAATAAAGTATTTTGAATGCCATATAGCCTAAAATCTAAGTTACAACGAACTTAATTTATATTCCAATTTTCATCGAAATCCGTTCAGCCATTATCGCGTGAAAAGGTAACAAACATACAGACAGACAGACAGACATACGCACAAAAATTTCAAAAAGCGATTTTCGGTTTTAGGGTGGTTAATTATATATGTTAGGACCAATTATTTTTGGAAAATCGAAAATTACCAGAAAAATTTCGGCTACAGATTTATTATTAGGATAGATTAAAGACTGATTAAAAGGATTGAACAAGTGAACGGACGCCACTGCCATCACCCGATTCCTTCCCCCACCTCCTGCTGCACAGCTGATGTCTAAGGGATAGAACTGAGCAGCGAGCAAACTGTGCTTGCTCCATAGTGCACTGAGATGACGACTCCTGGGCTATAGTGTATGGGACCGGTGCCCACCCAGCATCATGATGTACTTGGGGTGCTACGATAGGTAGCGAAAATCCGGTTTCGCAAATCAACTATAACGGCAGAGGGAATCATCGTGCTAACCACACGATAACGCCAGTCTGGTTGGATGATCGTCCACCTCTGCTCCGGCATATGGACGTGAGGCCAGCAGTCGGCTGGTCGGTCTTGGCCCTTCACTGGGTGTAGCGCCACGGATGTTGATGTTATGTTGGCTTATCTTAATTTTAATACATTTTCTATTTCCATGCATAAAAGCCACGCCCCCTTTTGTCGAACTTCAGCCATTCCCTTATTACTCAGAGAAACGGGCAAGAAACACAAGGAGACACGCAAAGAGGAAGAGAGAAGATGACGAAGACGAAGAATATGTTTTTTTATTTATTTTAGTAGGTTATTTTACGACGCTTTATCAACATCTTAGGTTATTTAGCGTCTGAATGAAATGAAGGTGATAATGCCGGTGAAATGAGTCCGTGGTCCAGCACCGAAAGTTACCCAGCATTTGCTTATATTGGGTTGAGGGAAAACTCCGGAAAAAACCTCAACCAGGTAACTTGCCCCGACCGGGAATCGAACCCGGGCCACCTGGTTTCGCGGCCAGACGCGCTAACCGTTACTCCACAGGTGTGGACGCGAAGAATATGTGGCTGGACCATACTAGAGCGATTTTATAGTAAGTGAAAACAAACAAAACTTTGCATTCGTTTTTCTTGAATATACATTTTTGTGTACTCAGGTGCACTTTTCTCAGAAAGTACTTGATATAAAAATTTCAAACTTCACAGCGGCTCTTATTACAATAAAAACTACGCACTAAACCAAAAATGTTATTTAATTTAAACAGTTTCTTGAATATAATATACAGACGTGGACAAATTATTAGACTAAAACGTTTTTCTTGGAAACATAATATAATTCGTCGTCTCAACTATCAGTATAATTCACAGAGTCTCTATTATTGTAATTATGATTGTTTACATCTTCTGGTATATTTTTCCAATGGTTAAGTATATTTTTTCTGTTTATGTTGGTACTACTGGTGTTTTAATTATATACTGCAGAAGATATTCCCCCATGGCCTGCAAGAAGACCGGACATAAACTGAATTGAAAATCTGTGATCTACACTGAAGAAGAAAGTTAACAGAAAGAGGTTTACAACAAAACATGGACTCATTTATGCACTGTCTGATATCTGGCTAAATGATACTGATATTCAAATAAAGTGTCAAACTTTGGTTTCCAGCATCCCTGACAAAATCAACGTGTTAATAAAGAATAAGGGAATGTTCACAAAATATTAGTAACCTCCAGACTCAAGTTTCTGTTCATTATATCTGTGCAAAATATATTTTTGTTCATTATTTCTACCGATAAATACAGCTTCGTTGCACGTATAATTTATTTAATCTAATAATTTGTCCACGTCTGTATAACACTTAATTATAGATATTTAAATAAAAAAATATAAAAGATAAAATATATGTTTAACAAATTTTAGTAAGAAATAACAATTAAATGAGATCTATTCTATAAAACTAGATCTGTAATATCTATTACAAAAATTCATTCATCCAGCTCTTATAATTGTTGAGAAAATTACACCTGAACATAACAAATTTAGTATTGTCAACATAGGCTGTTCAATCTTCCCTTCCTCATGAAGGGAATTATAAATTATGACAGCATATAGGCGGCTTTCTTTGATCTCAAATTCATACTCATGAATTCATGCAGACTTCAGTCATAATATCTCACAGTAGCTCACGATTAGCATTAATGTACAGCAGGAAATCATGAAAACACGATTGAATCTAATTTTATCGCCAGAGATAACTTTCACACGAAGCATCAAATGGATTTCGTGCATGTTATCCGGCATTATCGATGACCTTATGCACGTCATTTTGAAAAGGCTTTGTAGAGCATTAAATGGAATTTTGTAAGTAGAGATAAAACCTCGGGAAAAGGTCCAACCAGGCAACTTGTCTCAACCAGGATTTGAACCCGGGCCAGCTCATTTCACAGTCAGGCATGCTAACCGTTAGTCCACAGCGCACAGCGGTGCCATTGTTCTTTCATCGCTGGTGAAACTGTGCCCCGTGTAGTTATAATTTCGTTCATAAACTAATTTCATTCAAATAGAATTTTTATAGAAGACCACATATCTCCTCATTAGTCATTCATTCATTTATTTATTTATTCATTCTTTTATTCATTCATTGTTTCATTCATTGCTTCATTCATTGCTTCATTTATTTATTCATTGATTGATTAATTCATTTATTAATTTATTAATTCATTAATTATGTCATTAATTAATTTATTAATTCATTAATTAATTTATTAATTCATTAATTAATTTATTAATTCATTAATTAATTAATTTATTTATTTATTTATTTATTTATCGATTTATTTATTTATTGATTTATTTATTAATTTATTTATTAATTTATTTATTAATTTATTTATTAATTAATTTGTTAATTTATTTATTAATTTATTAATTTATTAATTTATTTATTTATTTATTCATTTATTAATTTGTTAATTTGCTAATTTGCTAATTTGCTAATTTGTTAATTTATTAATTTGTTAATTTGTTAATTTATTCATTTATTCATTTATTAATTTATTCACTTATTCATTTATTAATTTATTCATTCATTCATCCATCCATCCATCCATTCATTTATTCATTCATTCATTCATTCAGCATCCATCCATTTATTTATTTATTTATTTATTTATTTATTTATTTATTTATTTATTTATTTATTTATTTATTTATTTATTTATTTATTTATTTATTTATTTATTTATTTATTTATTTATTTATTTATTTATTTATTTATTTATTTATTTATTTATTTATTTATTTATTTATTTATTTATTTATTTATTTATTTATTTATTTATTTATTTATTTATTTATTTATTTATTTATTTATTTATTTATTTATTTATTTATTTTGCTAATAACTGTAACATAAAATACAATATATACAGCTCACCCCTGAAAGAGTAGAACTCGTGCTCAGACTCTCAACAGTAACATTTATAAAACTTACAATATTTTATAGTAAAGGGTGCGGCAAAACATCCTCCCTAATTTAAAGTTTAAATAAAGAACAGATGGATCAAAATAGGAAACTGTATTAATATGAATTGTATCTAAACAGTGGGAAATTTAGATTTACATGCATTGCCATAGTGATATCAAATGACATGCGCAAACAACAAGAACTGAATAGAACATTGAATACACGGAATTGACATTCAATTAGTGCAAATTGTAATCTGTAACGAATTCCAACTATGCCGTGGACGGGTGAAGAACGTGCTTACGCTGTGGTATCGTTTCTGGTAAGTGGTAATCCCTTTGTCGCTGCTCAGATGTTTCCCGGACGCTTAATTTCTTCACGTGGCGTCGTCCCCTGGGCAGCACGATCACCAGACCTTGCACTCTGCAATTTTTTTCTATGGGGGAACTTAAGGCCGAGGTGTTCAAACATGGCCAAGGAATTTGCCAGACCTAAGAAATGCAATACAGGAAGAAATTGGTCTTATTCCTCAAGAAATGCTAGTTAGAGTGATTCAGAATTTCCGAAGTCGCATTCAACAATGCATTGATAGTGAAGGACACTACTTGAGAGGCACATTATTAAAAAAAAATGAAAAATTCCTACTGTTAAGATGCCATTCATATTAATAAAGTTTCCTTATTTTGATACACCTGTTTTTTATTTAAACTTTAAATTAGGGAGGATGTTTTGCCGCACTCTTTATGTAATACGCTTAAAACTGAGCCGTTCAGAGCAAAAGTGGTGTAAGTCAAAATTGGGTAATGAGGTTTAAAGTAAAAATGTAAAATATAGCGCAAAGTAGCAATTTATATGGCCTTCTTGCTATCCACTGACTACTAATAGTTTAAATAAATTGAATATTAATGGCTACTTTGCGCTGTATTCAACAGAATGTTCACTTTAACCCTCATTACCCATTTTTGACTTGCACCACTTCTGCTCTGAACGACTAAACTACAGTAGAACTTGGCTATAGCGACCTCGTTTTGTGCGACATCTCGGCTATAACGTCAAATATTCTGTGGTCCCAACTAATTCCCCATGAGACATATGCTTTCCTACCTTGCTTAATACGACAAACGCATATGCGTCTACCTCGCATATAACGTCATTTTCAACCTCAGTTTGAAATAAGATTTTCTGAGAACCGAAGTATTTTAAGAAATATTTTGTTGAAATCTGATCCTGACAAATTCTTTACAGTCTCCTTCTGTCATAGACCTCTGGAATGCAGGCGGATTCCCCACCCCATTGTAACCTGCCCGAATTCATGCGGTATTAGGCCAGTTTCGGCAGGAAGTTTTCACTAAGTGCACGCATTTTAACGCAGTATGGCCACTAAAAGAAGAGACTGACGCTTTAGAAGCCATTAGAATTATGAACATGTTCTATGAAGCTAGGGAAGGGAGCAGTGAAATTTCAACTGAAATTATGAACATAGAACGTAATTTAGCCCTAGAAAGTGTGGAATGGGTTAGTAGAAGACAACAGAGTAAAATGACTGATTACTTCACTTCTAAGTAAACTAGTTTGGTGAGTAGTGAACAAACTGTTTTAATACAGAATACTGTATTTATAATTGTAGGCCTACGTGTATTTTATTATGTTCATTGTAGGCTTAAACGTCAATACATAAATCTAAAAGAAGTCTAATTAAGTTTGTTATTTTTCATTTTCCACCAAACTATATCAGCGTATTCCGAATCTCACCGGACCGGTGGACAACAATGACGTCACGCTGCAGCGAAATAGGAACAAAACTGTTGGAAGGATCGATGGCTGTCATGGCGACAATACAAGTTGTTGTCTGTGCTACGCTAGCAAAATTTTGCGAAATTTCCGTACTGCCACCTCGTTCAAAGAAAAGAGAGCATGAACAATTTATTTCTTGAACCAGTAGTAATAACTGGTCCGTTGACATGTTCGTTCATAAGCCATTAACATATTGTTTTTACGTTGTGCTCATTACAAACAACACAGCAGAACACACCGCCAAGACACAACAGTGCACGATGTCATTCGTCTGCTAATTCCCGCCCTATACAAGAACCAATCAGATTCACTGATGCCGGCTGATGGAGACTGCCACCACCTCTGCAAGCTGATGGCACCGGTGCGACACCGGTGGAGCATCAGTGACGCCATCGGTGAAATTCGGAACACCGTGATGCCATCGGATTGCTCAGCGCTGAGATTCGGAATACGCTCAATGTGACTCTCGGTTACTACGATACTCGTTTATAACAACATAATTTTTAAGGTCCCTTGGATGTCGTTATAACCAAGTTCTACTGTATTACTAGACGTCTTAGTAGACCTAAAATTTTAGAATATACAGGATCTGCTAACGCGATTTCAGGGAGGACATTCATCCCTGATACGAGTGACGACGTTACTTCATGCTGTCATCAATAACTGATATTGGACAAAGTGGCAGTTACGTCATTAAATTAATTAACAACTTGTGACAGCGACATCTGCGAGGGGTGGACCTAGCGCCGAACATGTGGGCTGGACGCTGCTACATACATCAACACGCAACAGTGAATCCAGGACACATACAGCGCTACAGAGTTGAGGGAAACTGCACTGCCCATATGTTCATCAACTCTGCTACGTGAAGCACGGATTCCACTTCGACAACTAATTTTTTTTTTTTCAGTCTGCCTCTTCTGTGTCTTATCGTCTCCATCTCTCTCTCTCTCTCTCTCTCTGTGTCCGTCTCTCTGGCGTCCTTAACTTCTTGTATGTGCTAATACAGGGACATCATTTTATTTTTACTTCAATTTTTATTGCACCTGAGTTTTTTAATGTACTTCACTCCCACCCCTTCTACTAATGAAGTTCAACCGTCCTGCACACAGATCCAAGATCGCATATACAGCCATAGTAGCCTTATGGTCATAGTAAACAGTACGTTCCAAAAATATGTTCGCGTTTTCCAGTGACGAAAGAGCTTTCAATATTGAATCATTTTCGCACAGGAACTGTCGTCCATTTGCCTACGTCGTATCCCGGTTTCCTCCACCAGCTTTTATTCGCCAGCTAGTGGCTGGGCTGTCGTCTTAGCTCTTTTGTGAGAACATTAATTTCAGTTAGCAATTGGACATCCACGTAATATTATACCCATACAACTGTTTAAGATAACTTAAATAAAAAGGCCTCGTTAAGTAATTAACTGTCACGTGATTTCCTCCCTTTCTACGACCTTACGACATAACCACTTGGACGGACAGTAATAGTATGTCTGAGTAATTTTATCTTTTCGGATCCGGCAGAAGTGAAGATTGAATTTACAGTACGTAAGGTACTCTTCTACAGAGTAGGTACATAATTATTTCAACATGAGTTACTAGTACGAAGGACGAAACTGCTAATTGGGATTAGGTACAATAGTCTATAGTGCGATAATATGCACATTAGAACTGAATCCTGTATCGAAATGAACGGCCACCATTTTCAAAAATGTGTTTAAGTATCCATATTATGATTATTTTTCAATTTAACTTAATTCTTTATATTGAAAGCTAATGTGCTGTAGACAGTATAATATACACTGCATAATGAATACGTTCGCATGGACAGCTCAGTTCGTGAGTAAAAACACTTATTGTTAATACTGTACTGTATTTTGATTAACCAAAAACCTAATGAAAATGATCAAACTCAAAATCGCGATATTTCCTAGTTTACGTAAATGGATGAACTACTTTTCTTCCCTCCTACACCTAGTAAAGTGATTTGTTTGTTTGTATATTACGCCAATATCATCGAACTCCAGTCGTGGAAAGGGGGTAGCAAACGGCGTTGATCCAAAGGTATAGCCAGGTTAATATTAAAAATGTTAGTAAAAATAAAATGATGTCCCTGTAGTTTGCGTATACAACGTGAACCTTAAGTAATGTCATTAATTTCAGAGGGTAATTCCACAGTCTAGTATATACAGTCACAAAGCTTGAGTTCTTGAGGTTGCTAGGAACAATAGACTGTGCAGATACTATTTCGCATTGTCTGTAATGAGGCGTTACTAACGACTCTAGTGGTTAGCAACTATCTATGGATGCGTATCTTAACGACAGAATTCAAATAACGAAAATTGACAATTATTCAAGTGAACCTTCAATTATTAATATTAGGTGTTCCCCAAGGCACAGTTCTAGGTCCTATTCAATTTTTAATATATATTAATGACGTATTAAAAATTGACTTACAACAATACAATGGTGTTCACTATTCTTATGCAGATGACACAGTTTTACTTTTTGGTGGAAAAACTTGGTATGATGCATATAATAATTCAAATAATGGACTTAAATTAATAAAAAAAATGGTTTGACATAAATTACCTTTCTATCAACGAAAATAAAACCATAATTATTCCATTCTCATTATCTGAAAAATGTAACAAACCTCCTACATCTATATTAAGTATTAAATTACATAATTCTGATTGTTGTCTTATACAGTGTAAATGTCCGATTATTAAGGAGTCCTCTGAAGTTAAGTATTTAGGCATAATTTTCGATATTCATTTAAAATGAAACCAACACATTAATTACCTTTGTAATAAATTACGTAAAATAGTATATTATTTTGTTTTATTGAGGAATTACTTGTCAATAACTTTATTACGCACAATATATTTAACTTTATTTCAATCGGTAATTATGTATGGAATTATAGGATGGGGTAGCTCAATTAAAACCAAATTTAATCTACTTTATTTATTACAGAAAAAAATAATTAAAATATGTCTCCATAAACCTATTGATTTTCCATCTCAAAATTAGTTTTTAGACTTTAATGTACTTAACGTAAGACAAATTTATTATACTGTATTAATAAAATTCATACATAAAAATCGAAATAATTTTAAATTGTATTCCCATAGTTATGAAACAAAAGGTATGAATTCTTTAAGATTGTTTGAACCAAAATGCAACAGTGTTACAGTATTTAATCATAGTAGAAATTTAGGCCCAAGAATATATAACAAATTTATATTTAAATATCCTAATCTTGTCAATTCTAATAGTTCTAGTATTAAATTTAAAACGTTATGTATGGATTTTACAAAAATTGAAACATTGTAAATTTAAATTCATATACTATAATTGCATAGTAGATATAAGACAAATTGCATTGTATACTTATTAATTTCAATTCAGGAATCCGCCCCTGAGCACGAGTTCTACTCTTTCAGGAGCGAGCTAAAGATTTTTCTATATATAATATATGTTATGTTATAATTATTATCAAAATAATAAATAAATAAATAAATAATAAATATTTATTGCGTATTGAGCTTCGTAACTGTATATACTAGTCTGTGGTAATTCTTTTAGATATTTCAAACAAAAGAGCATATTGCGAATTAAATCAATGTCTCTCCCAAAACAGCTATGAAATGTTTCATATAAAACAATGTTTATCTCGAAAGGAAAGCAAAAACGAGCAAAATTGTACTATACTTCTTTGCTTGAAATATCCCAAAGAATAACCCCCTGGAATTAAAGACATTACTTACAGATGACTCTGTATATGTTTCTGCCCAATTCACTGACACTCCGCACAAAGCACTTCACTAGTCTTTTCCTTAGTTCTTTTGCCAGATATTCGCAGAAAATGTTCCTTTTCCTATTAAAAGCTTCATTTGTCATTGCTGTCTTCCTTTTCACTTCCTCGCTGCAGCTCATGTTACTACTTTTAATACACCCCGAGTATATGAAGCTGTTCATTTGTTCTACTGCCTCATTTCAAATTCGCACGTTTACCTTCTTTATTTTTCTTTCGATAATCATGGTCTTCGTCTTGTTTGCATTTATCTTCATCCCATACTGTTCACAGCTGTTATTTAGCTCCAGTAGCATATCCCTTAGTATCATCTTTTGTGCTAGCAACGGCATATCACAGCAACTCTCATGCAGTTATTACTTTTCCTCCTGCTATCACCCCTCCCATGTTCTGAAAACAGTTTCTCACTAAATCCTTCAAGTAGATGTTGAACAGAGGAGGTGATAAAGGGCATCCTTGTCGTACTCCTCTCCCTAGGTATATCAAGTTAAATCGATGTAGATTAACCGAAAGTGCATTATCTTGAATTATTTCATATTCCTCCTGTGTGAACATACAGGGTGATTCACGAGGATTTACCGCACCTTACGGAGCTTATTTCTGAATACATTCTCAGCAAAAAAATGTCATATAAACATTTGTCCTAATCTCAATATTTTCAGAGTTACACTAATTTGAAATTGTTTGTAAAATACCATTATTCTTGAGTTTTAAGGGTAAAAGAATATTACAGATAAAGAAGGAACTATTCAGGAGTATCATTTATTTCATTAGCTAGTATTCTGAAGCTAAAAATGTGTTGTGAATTCCGTAGTTGCTTCGTATAGATTTTTTTTTTTCGATTTATAACTACAAAATTATATTCTCTTATGCATTAATCACAACCATTGTTAAAAATCACGCTACTCTTTTAAATTCTCCAAGACTCTACGTTAGGATGCATAATTGAACTGTAAAGAATCAAGTTTCTGAAGTTGTATGATTTGTAACAATTTTTGTGATAAGTGCGTAAGAATAATGTAATTTTTAGTTAAAATTGAAAAACAAAATCAGTACAAAGCAACTGATAACATATTTTTAGCTTCAGAACACTAACCAATTAAAGAAATGATATTCCTGAATAGTTTATTCTCTATTTGTAATATTCTTTTACCCTTAAAACTAAAGAAAAAAAGTATTTTACAAACAACTTCAAATTAATGTAACTTTGAAAATAATGAGATTAGGACAAATGTTTATATGCAAATCTAGTCTTCCAGGTGAAGCTCCCTGTAAAGCAGACTTGAATAATTTCAAGGGAAAAATTGTTCCGGAGCCTTGAAATTATTCAAATCTGGTTTACAGGGAGCTTCACCTGGAAGACTAGATTTGCATAATATATACGTCACTGTGTACGTTAACAGAAAACCACAATTCCAAGTCACACAGAGATTGTGTGCACTCGATGTGGGTCTCTGGCGTTTCGTCAGCCCACGCGAGTTGTGTGGATATAAAGGGAAAAGTTGAGACGGTGTCGGGTGGAGTTCCCGGGTAGCTCAGTTGGTGGAGCGCTGGTACGTTCAACCAGAGGTCCCGAAATCGATACCCGGCCCCGGAACAATTTTTCCCTTGAAATTATTCAAATCTGCTTTACAGGGAGCTTCACCTGAAGACTAGATTTGCATAATATATACGTCACTGTGTATGTTAACAGAAAATCACAATTCCAAGTCACACAGAGATTGTGTGCACTAGATGCGGGTCTCTGGCGTTTTGTCAGCCCACGCGAGTTGTGTGGATATAAAGGGAAAAGTTGAGACGATGTCGGGTGGAGTTCCTGGGTAGCTCAGTTGGTGGAGCGCTGGTACGTTCAACCAGAGGTCTCGGAATCGATACCCGGCCCCGGAACAATTTTTCCCTTGAAATTATTCAATGTTTATATGACATTTTTTTGCTCAGAATGTCTTCGGAAATAAGCTCCGTAAGTGATAGTAAATTCTCGTGAATCACCCTGTATATACGCATATCCCTTCTATTCAATATAACAAATAAAAATGTACTGGTCATCGCATTATTATACACACAAACTGTAGTGTAAGTTATCATATTGGCAATTGGCGTCCTTCGCTATGGTCCAGTGGTAGCGCGTGCGGTTACAAACCAAGTATAGAATTTCGATTTCCGGTGCAGATTCATCTACATACAATCTGGACTTAATAATACCTTTGCATTATGTTTTTCTCTACTGCGTGATGGGAATTCCTATATCGAATATTTCAAATTTCTCATTTTTAAGTTAGCATCTGACGTATGAAATAATAGTTTGGGATAATGATCCTAAAATAATAAAGTTATTGAAACTACAAAAGAGGGCAGTAAGAATAATTTGTAATGTTGATAACCGTACACACTGTAAACCTTTATTTCGGAGACTTGAAATTTTAACTGTACCGTCTTTGTATATTTTAAGTTGTTTAATGTATGTACAAACAAATATTAATAACTAGCCATACCCGTGCGCTCTGCTGCACCCGTTAGAAATAAATATAAAGTAATTACATAATTAAAATAGGACATTTGATCCAGGGGACATTCGTGTTTGATATAAGGATAAATCGTTTATTATGTTACTTAATTTAAATTGTATTTGCATAATTAAAATGTAATAATTTTGATCCAGAGACCACTCATTTGGTCACAAAATTATTTTAGGAAATACAGGAAACGAATGTACAGAATAGCCTATCAAGTTTTCTGTGCATAAGAAGCTATTTTAATCTTACCTGTCCTCGATTCACTCAGAAGTTACTGTAATAACATTATAGCATTATGTCCATCTAGAGAAACTACAATTAATAATTAATTATACAAATCGGTTAATTTAGCTTCCGATATCACTTCATACAAACACAGAAACATTCTCTGTAGGCTATCTTTCATAGCTTTCGATTGTTGCTGTCCAAGGTCCCTTATAGACGAAGTCATTTTTTTATTCATTACACGGCCTTAGATGGCAGTTATTTTAATTTTAAAACTCATTTATCTCATTAAATATCAGTCCTATCAAAATTTTTCAAGGAATAAAACTTATCGGAAATTATTTTAAAGAAACTTTTGTTATGTAACATTTTTCACAAAAATCAATAATAAGCGAGATATTTCGATTTATTTAATTCAGGCCCCTTTATAACCCCCTTTTAATTAATGTATTTTGAATGCCACATAGCCTAAAATCTAAGTTACGACGAACTTAATTTATATTCCAATTTTCATCGAAATCCGTTCAGCCATTATCGCGTGAAAAGGTAACAAACATACATACATACAGACAGACAGACAGACAGACATACAAACAAAAATTTCAAAAAGCGATTTTCGGTTTCAGGGTGATTAATTATATATGTTAGGACCAATTATTTTTGGAAAATCGAAAATTACCAGAAAAATTTCGGCTACAGATTTATTATTAGTATAGATTTTACTACAAATAGCTCAGTGCATAGCTATTCTACAAGGCATAAAAATGATTTAAGAAAAGGACAGTCTAACTACACTACTACTAACAGCAGCTTTGTAGAGATTTGTAGAAAGTTATATAATGTTTTACCCGGCAATATTAGACATATAAGCTTGAGGCTTTTTAAGAAAGAAATTAAAAATAAATTAATAGACTTGTCACTATATAATATTGGTGAGTATTTTAACCCTATATAGCTGTATAACTTTTAGGGAGAATTGTCCATATGATATTATATAATGTAAATATTTCATTGTATGTAACTTATGAACTTATTGCTTACTTGTAAATCATGACATTTTCCTATGCTGCATTGTACAGTCTTTGGAATGAAATGTTTAAAATAAAATAAAATATATTACTCGAACTTTGAGAAGTATAACCATTATACAGGATATTAGAAATAGTTAAGTATTAACTCAAGAATTTATTTTTTTCAAAATGACACACATGAGATCATAAATTTCTTCAAAAAGACATCCTTTATGTAACAAGTGAATGAAAATGTGTTCGTCAGACATCCAAAAACTGTCAATAAAATCATCTTCATCCATGCAATTTAAAATCTCACAAAACGCCCTTCGGCCGACAATATCTTGATATTTTAATTGATGTACCACTTGAATTCTATATGTATGAAAATGTCAGTCGCCTGAGCAGACGGGATCGTGGCGTCCTAAATTAAATTGACGAAATTCACACCTAGTAGCCTAAAAAATGTCGTTCTCGTAAAAAATTCTAATTGCAAAAGCAGGTTGTGCACCGCTCCACCTCTCCATGATAACTAAATGGCTTCTTAAAATCGCCCGTACCTCTGCTGGACCCTTTATAAGGTCATTCAAAAGTCACTTCGAACTCCAGAACGTTTCAAGTATTACAATATCTGAGCTATAAAAAAATCACCGTGATAGGCATACAATAAGGTTTTTCATTTGTTACTTTTTGCATTTCTACAGTTACCATTTTGTTGATTAAAACATTAATGATTTCATTTGTAATACTGTACGTTTTTACGATTTCGATGAAGTCTCACTACACTGTTATCCCACCCCGAAAGCATACTGCGGTCTTCTTAAGCTGATACCATCTGTATGCCAGTCACAATATTACATCACGTAGGCACCATGTTTGCTTGTTTGTTTGTTTATTTGTTTGTTTGTTTGTTTGTTTGTTTGTTTGTTTGTCTGCAAACTTACTAAAAGCTTTATCAACAACCAAAAATGTATTTAAAAATAGGCTTAAGGATTTTACTAACAGACGGTAGTATATTATAATAGTACATTATGCAACGAGCCTATAATGACAGTAATTAAGAAAGCGAGTATGAATGTTTATGAAACGAGCGCAAGCGAGTTTCATAATTTTCATACGAGCTTCTTAATTACCATTATAGGCGAGTTTCATACGACTTTTTATGCTCGATCATATTTCTAACTTGAAATTACCGGTATTCAGATGTATACATTTTATTTGTATCTGACAAGATCGGAAGTGACCTTGTTCTAGGTCGTGAATTGTGAGATGTGCGCAGACGCGAAAGTATTGATTTTTTCCGAGGAACAATAATGTCATTGACCTTGATGTAATCCCGTTAAACTTGATATAACCTTGATTATTGAATTCGACATTGAAAAACGAGATGACAAATTGAATTTATTTGAATATTATTTACAATTAACGCTAATTATTATAGTAACAGAACATAACCTTCTGCGACAGTATTGGATTTCCAGCCTCCGTGACTTTTCGCTAATTCTCTTTCGATTGCATATCCGAGAATAATCGATACTTGCGGTTTTATAACGGTACAAAGCTGACTTCTCATTGGCTGAACACATGTAAGCTGAGTTATCATTGGCTGAAGACCTGTACTTTCATGAGTAGGTGTACTTTAATGACATGCATTAAAGGACTGCTACCAGGTGTATAATTAGTACATTTCGGCATGGTCGAGCATAAACACTGTTTAAAGCAGCGATGTCAAGGTCAAGAGCACGTGGACAGTTCTGCGTGCGATCTAGTGCTCTCTGGTTGCAATGTAGGCAGCAACAGAGAATAAGAAGGGATGAGCAAAGTGAAGTCTAATGGCCTGTCACTGCAAGATGAATTAAACTGTTTTTAAATAATAGATAACTTGTTACATTTATGCAAGACAACAAGAAATCAGAACGTGTTTTGTAGAGTGTACCTCTCTAATAAATCCAAAGAATTATAAACTTGTAGTGTACAATAAATAATAAGCATAGCTTCCCCTTAACTTATATATTTTCAGATAATAGCTAGAATATGATTAATTTTTATATAATTATCTAATAATCCAACTAGTATAAAAACATTGTTTTCCTGTTTTAAACTTACCAATACAAAAGTGAAAGATATTACTGGACATTGTGCATACGGAAAAATGAAGTAATATGATTGCAACAAATAATAAACATAGTATATTTTTTATCTTAGAGGTTTTAGATAATGACGCCTATCTAATTAAATGCTATGTGACTGTTATACACTTAATAATGTACTTATAATATCGTCGCCTGAATGCAAGAACTAGGTAACTCGAAATTTGCGTTTTTTAGTTACCTCTTTTATAGCATAGCAAAAATCACACAAAATGTAATCCAGGTTCTAGGTAACTGATCGAACGATACTAGCGACATCTATTTTCCAATATAACAAATAGGTAAAAGAAAACGAGACATATTCCTTAGTGCAATAAATTAGTAAATAGGCGATGTCACAAAATATGAAAAAATCAAGTTACCTAGTTCTTGCATTCAGGCGACGATATGAACAGCACATTTCTAGAAACAAATTTAAATTCCTGACTTCTTGTCTAATACAGAAGTGTTTCTTCCTGTTTTATCCGACACCAACCTTCTTATGTCCGGCGAAATTATGTTTCCTGCAGCATGACGTAGCATAGCACGCATTTTATCTTAGATAATCTTGGTATTAGTCTTGGTTTTGTGAGGTTCATAAGTGAGGAAAATTGCTCACATACGTGCTTACTGCCGAATATAGAAATAATTTGCGCCGGAAATGTTCCTACCCTGGATATATTTCCAGGCAAAGCGAGCTTCCAACTTGACTTTGTTCACGCAATTCAAAGAACCTGGAGAGAACTTTTCCTCGCTTAACCAAAGGACATCAAAATGGTAAGGACCACTGTCAAACTGAAAATCTATACACGACATATCTTCACAATTTTTAGACAGAATTCATAACGAGTCTACTCTACTAGCATCCACACTTTATTCTGTAAACTTAAATGCATGCAGTGCAGCGAGGAAGAACCTCTACAGTACATCTAAACATGTATTTATTACTATTTAATGTCAGTAAAACAACAACATTTCAATACATCATTATGTACATCAATTAATAATTTCAGGCGTTTCACATTGCTCCTCTTCGTAACTAAATGTTTTCCATATATCAAAGAACATTTTCGTTTCTTTCACTCATAAGAAGTCAGGAGTCCAGTCAGCCTAAAACTTACTGTACGACTTCTTCCTCAGTGTGTAATATACAGGGACATCATTTTATTTTTACTTGCATTTCTATTGTACCTGCATTTCTGAATGTACTTCACTCCCACCCCTTCACTAATGTCCTTGCTCCCGTCAGCCACACAAACTTACGGCCGCTGTTCCATTCGAAGTCTTCAAGCAGTGAAGTAAACACTGCAGTGTATAGTGTGTTTCAGAAATATGATTGCGTTTTTTATAGAAGAAAGAACCTATATTAATAATATCGTACTAAAAATTATATTCAAGAAACGATAAATTCAATTTCAGAGAATATGCTTCAAACTGTTTTTAATAATATGCGAACTGAATTGAAGCCTGCATTGTAATGAACGGCAACCATTTTCAGCAACTTGTTTAAAAATTCAGATTAGCTTATTTTGAATTGAGGTGGCTAGAAGCAAAGGAATGCTAGTGACATTTGTAATAACATGAGTTAAGTGCATCCAGTGTAAGCTAAAGTATCTAAAATTTTAGTGGCAATGGGATATTTTAATCGCATCACACATTAAAAATTAAATAATAATTTCACCGGTTTTACGAAAGCTTAAATATTTAAACCCCATTTTCTCAAAAGTAACTTAAGTGCACTTACAGCCCTTTACTTATGACCCCCTCAATTTAAATGCACTCTCTATATTGTATGTTAACACCAATAATTAATATGCTAAATAAAGTAGACATTACATAACGAACATAGCCGCCTGAAAAGTTGAGCTTTTGAAAAAATGTTACTACTCTACTATATTTTGATAAATTCCGTAAAAGTGATAATCAAACTGAAAACCGTAATATCGTATTTCCTTACAACATAAATGGATACACTACTTTTCTCTCCTCCTATACCTAGTAAAATGATTTGTTTACATATTGCACTAGTAACATCAAACTCCTGTAATGGAAGGGGGCAACAGTGTTTCCGAGTACAGCCAGGTTAATGTTAAAAATGTTGGTAAAAATAAAGTGATGTCCCTGTACAACCCTTGAGTCCATCAGTGACTTGTAACTGCGTGCCGTACATGCTCTCCAAAGCGCATACGGGCTATGAGGACGCTTGCGCTCTCGTTGACATCACTGATTTAAAGGGTGTAGGCCTAATTGATATTTTGTTATTTGAAGTGTTGTAGCAGCGAAAAAGTGTGTTGTGTCAGTGAAGTGTGAAATGTGTTGTGTCAGTGAAGTGTGTTGTGTAAGTGAAGTGTGTTTGTGTCAGTGAAGTTTTATAGTTTTTAGTGGCAGTGCAAAGTATTTGAAGAGTAAACTGTTTTTGAAGTGTTAGTGAAATCAGGATAGTATCAGTGAAATGTGTCGTTGTTCCAGTGAGTGAGTTGACAGCGAAATGAGTGTAATGTTGAAAGGTACTTGTGCATGTATGAACATATCATACTCGTGGGTTTTAGTTCGAACTTTGAGTTAAGATACAAATTAGATCTACTTTAAATGTTATTTTAAGTGATCGTGCTTCATTTAATTTAGGATTATTATTATTATTATTATTATTATTATTATTAACTATTATTATTAGTATTATTAATTTCTTATTAATTGTATTTTTATTGTGTCTATTATTAATTGTCATTATTGAGTGTGATTATAGAGGAGACGGCCTCCAGATATGGAGGGTAGCTGTGAATATATTAAATAAGCAGTCGCGGACAGCCGATAAGGGGTGGTCCTCCAGCTTGGGGGTTGGGCGAAGGGCTAACAACCCATCACCGTAAAAACAGCTTATTACGAAACCTAACAATAAGCCTCGGAATGGGACTGATTCTCCGGCACGACCACAGCAAAAGAATAAGGTTATAAGACTCGGTACATGGAACGTAACTAGTCTTTATAGAACAGGAGGGGTAACATTAGTAGCAAAAGAACAGCTAGATATAGAATAGACTTCGTGGGAGTCCAAGAGGTTAGGTTAGATGGGAATGGCATATCACAAATAGGCGATTACTTGTATTATGGGGAAGGAAACAATAATCACCAATTAGGAACAGGATTCTTTGTACATAAAAGAATTTATTTGGGGCTGAAAGGGATGAAGTTACAGGAGAATGGAGAAAGTTACACAACGCAGAGCTGCACGAATTGTATCCTTCACCTGACATAATGAGGAACATTAAATCCAGACGTTTGAGATGGGCAGGGCATGTAGCACGTATGGGCGATTCCAGAAATGCATATAGAGTGTCAGTTGGGAGGCCAGAGGGGAAGAGACCTTTGGGGAGGCCGAGACGTAGATGGGAAGATAATATTAAAATGGATTTGAGGGAGGTGGGATATGATGATAGAGACTGGATTGATCTTGCTCAGGATAGGGATCAATGGCGGGCTTATGTGAGGGCGGCAATGAACCTCCGGGTTCCTTAAAAGCCAATAAGTAAGTATTGAGTGTGATTAGTTACGGCTCCCACCGGGTATATACCCATTTGCAGTGTGAATGAACATATATACACTACTCTGAAATCTTGTTTGATAACAAGAAAAATAAGAAATGAAGGGAAAGTTAATATGAAATGATGTGAAGGTGACATTAAATCTGTAACGTTGCGAAAAACGGAAGAACTCCGTGAAAACTTCATCCTCCAATCCTGACCACTACAACACCGGAGGTTCGAACCCGAGTTCATAGAATAATATGCTTATGGTCGCGCTGCTACAGTGCGCTATCGGTAACCTTGACCCAAGTATAAGAAACTTCGTAAATTCTATTTATACACATAAATGTTATTGCAGTTAGGTAGGCTACAAATGTTATAGGAAATGATCAAAGTTTCCAAACTAATAATAAGTACAAAACAAAGTAATAACGGATAGCGTCAATGTCTAGCACTGTGTAGATATACAGGGTGATTGACGAGGATTTGCTGTCACGAAGCTTATTTCCGAAAACATTCCGAGCAAGAAATGTTATATAAATATTTGTCCTAATCTCAATATTTTCAGAGTTGCATAATTTGAAGGTTTCGTAAAATACCTCTTTTCTTTAGTTTTAACGGTAAAAGAATATTACAAATAGTGAGTGAACTATTCAGAAATATAATTTCTTTAATTGGGTAGTGTTCTGAAGTTAAAAATGTGTTGTCAGTAGCTTTGTACAGATTTTGTTTTTCAATTTTTAACATCGTGTTTATGCATTTACAGTAGAACCTCTATTATCCGTGGTAATAATAATAATAATAGTTTTATTTTCCCTGGCAGAGTTAAGGCCATCAGGCCTTTTCTTCCACTCAACCAGGATCAAATCATATACAGAAAAAATACATACCGGTATACAAATATGAACTTAAAAATAATAATAAAAACATAATTAAGTAGAAAAGAGAGATTGAATACATATACACAATCAGTATTAACTTTTAAATAACAATAATAAAAATATATATGTAATAAAAAAGAGACTGAATACATAATCACAAACAGGAAAATACATTCTAGTATACAAGTATTAAGTTAAAAGAAAAAAATAATTAATACATATGAATATAATCTCACAACTAAAGGAATAGTACAATTAGTATGATCAGCACAGCACGTGTTACATTGAGACAATGACAATTACCTAGATATTAGTGTTAATGGAAAAATAAAGTAATGACTGTAAAATAATAATAATAATAATAATAATAATAATAATAATAATAATAATAAATAAAAATTATACCTAAAAACTAGTTCTGTGCATTTAAAATATTTCTAAACAACCTCATTTTAAACAACTGGGGACTAAGACTACCCCTGATTTCCAGCGGCAGCGAATTCCATGAGCGGGCCATGGCTATTGAGAAAGAACTTGAGTACAGAGATGTCTGATGACGTGGTATTGATAGCAACAGATTGTGCTGTGAACGTGTATTACGATTATGATGTGAAGCTAGGAGAGTAAACCGAGAGGCAAGGTAGTTGGGTGTGGAATCATGTATAATTCGATATAGCAGGCAAAGAGAATGTACTAATCGTCGATCTTGCAAGCGGAGCCAGGAGAGTCGTAGAAAATATTCCGATATGTGATCATGTCGGCGGATATTGAAAATAAATCGGACGCAGACATTATGTACACGTTGAAGTTTTGAGAAAGTTCAGCGCTTAGGTCACTATATAAAACATCACAATAGTCAAAGTGAGGCATTACAAGGGTCTGTACTAGAATTTGTTTTAATTTAGTAGGAAGGAAATTTTTCAGGCGTTTCAATGGTAATGAAGGGGGTGGACTGAACGGTTAATCGAAAAATCGGATAATCCGTACCATATAAGGTTTTCATGAATTAAGTGCATAGATTAATACAGTTTCGTAATTTCCTCCCTGGTCTTCTGTTTTAACATTCTAGATAATTTGTAATTTGAAGTAGTTTGCATGATATGTATTATCAATTTCTGTATATCACAACTGGTTGAATTGTTTATACCTTAAATTTAATTAAATTGTTTTGTATTATAATATAGCTCAACTTATGAATGATCGTTTGCGTTTGTAAATTTAATAATCTGATTGGCTATGTATTGTATACTTTTAGTAGAGCCATCGATGTAGCTCAGTCGGCAGACTCGCTGGGCTGCTGTTCCGGAGCTGCGTTCGGGCTTGGGTTGGATCCCCTTTGGACTTTGGTTTCTTCCGAGGTTTTCCACAGCCATGGGACTGAAACCGGATGGTCTATGGCGAGTCCTTGGCATCAACACCTTTGATTTGATTACCCCTTTGATTTGATTACCTGGTTGGGTTTTCCGAGGTTTCCCCACCGAAAGGCAAATGCCGGGTAATATTTTGGCGAATCCTCGGACCTCATTTCATCTCACTACATCTCGCCAAAATGTAAAAAAATTGTACAACGTTGTAAAAATTGTAGAAAATTACTAAATTGTAAAACTATAAAAATTTGTAAAAATTGTAATTGTAATATTGTAAAATGTTGACATGTTCCACATCTTAAAGCTTCATTGCTCATGTAAGATCTATGGAATAAAATAAATGAATGAATGAATGAATGAGATCAGACGTTCACTAATTTAAGTCTGGTTTTCAACGACAAAACTCCTTATGACAGCTGTCTGTGAAAGGATAGGAATAGTAAGCCTACAGGTCTCATGTTGTAGATTTACATACTTTGCACACTTTATATTTGTTTTTCATTAAATCGTGCACAATTGTAATTCCTATTTCGTATTCTGATGCGAGATGAACCACAGTTTATATTTTTCCAAACCATTCAATTGCTTGTACTTTTTTTTTTTTTGTAGCACAACACGTTTACTTTTGACACCTGTAGAAAACATTTTGCATACAAGTTAGACAGCACGGCCCCTGTAAGAGTAGACCATACTGTATAAGGGTAAAGGTTTGTAAAGAAAACACTCTGCAGAAAAAATTCGTACTAATATAAAGTACATATAGTACTTCATATTTTTTACATAAAAAAAGAGCGAGAGAGAAAGTCAGTCGGATAATCCATCAATCGGTTAATAGGGTGACGGAAAATCGAGATTCTACTGTATTACAAAAATTGTTACAAATCAAACGACTTTAGGAACTTAAATCTTTACAGTTTAATTAAGCATCCTAAAGTACAGTCGAAGAATTTACAAGAGTGACGTGATTTGTAACAATTGTTGTGATAAATGCGTAAGAAAATGTAATTTTGTAGTTTAAAAAATCTGTACGAAACAACTATGGAATTCACAACACATTTTTAGCTTCAGAATACTATCTAATTATAGAAATGATACTCCTGAATAGTTCATTCTTTATCTGTAATATTCTTTTACCCTTAAAACTCAAGAATAATGTTATTGTACTAACAATTCCATTTAGTGTAACTCCGAAAATATATGGCATTCTTTCCTTAGAATGTCTTCGGAAATAAGGTGCGTAAGGGACGGTAAATCCTCGTGAATCACCCTGTAGAATATGAGACAAACATTCATTTTAATGGTGATTTATGCGGCTGATATAAATGACCAGGCGCAAGTTTCACAAGTTATCTGCAGGAGAGGCATGCATTCTTAATGACTGAACACCTGTACAGTTTACGACCCCGTAACATACCAGGAATACTTCAGACCCGTTGCCTCAGCGCCAACACACTTCAGAACCTAATTATTCATTTCTCTCCTTAAAAGGAGTGTGGGCAGTTTTGAAGAGCGTGCGTGCAGACAATAAGATCATAAATCTAGGACTGGAATCGTAAACAGTCTGTGGAATATTGCAAGACAATGGCCGTTATCTGCATAAAAAGAATTTCATTATACGATGTACATATCTGAAACTTGTGTGACGTTTTCTGCATATGTTTGGACTAGAAAACATTAAAAGTTTTGTAAATATAATTTTTAGAATGTTCCGAAATTTAGAACTAAGCGCCCATACTGATACAGTAAAACTTCAGGCGAGTAAATCGGGGATCACGATACAGAGGTTTGCTTGCTGCAGAAAGATCCAAATTCGATTCCAGAAGTTCACCTTTCTCACTTTCATACTTTAAAAAAATATTTTTACCTACCTGCCTTTTAAATTTTAATTCTAATATAAGTAAATTATTGTACAATTAGTCTTTAATGGCTCAATATCTCAAAATAAATATAGGAATAATATAGTAGTAATATTATTACATTTATTACCATTATCATTATTATTATTATTATTATTATTATTATTATTATTATTATTACTGCTGCTGCCCTCATATTGGCCCGCCATTCGTCCCTATCCAGAAAGATTAATCCAGTTTCTACCATCATATCCCATCTCCTCAAATACATTTTAATATTATCCTCCTATCTACGTCTCGGCCTCCCAAAAGGTCTTTTTTTCTCTCCGGTCTCTCAACTAACACTCTATATGCATTTCTGGATTCGCCCATACGTGCTACATGTCAAACGTCTGGATTTTATATTTGAACCCGGGCCCGCTCTTTTGTACACAGATTAATCATTACTCCAAAGTGGTGTACTCATCGTTTTACAGAGCATGATCTTATAGCACAATAAAGGAGTAACGAGCCTATAATGATAGTAATTAAGACGCGAGTATGTTTGTTTATTATTAAGCGAGTTTTATAATTTTCTTACTGAGCGTCTTAATTACCATTATAGGCAAGTTCCATACGACTTTTTATGCTCGACCATATTTCTAACTTGAAATTATTCAGAAGTATTCATTTTATTCCATCTCAATGAAGAGCAGACCTTTCTAAGCTAAATTGTGAGATGTGCACAAACGCGAAAGTATTGATTGTTTTCGAGGAACAATAATGTCATTGACCTCCCAATATAATTTAGAGTATAACATGAACTAATTTTTTATAACCTGGAAATTGATTTAGAATTGAAAACGAGATGACAAATTGAATTTATTTGAATATTATTTACAATTAACGCTAATTATTATAGTAACAGAACATAACCTTCTGCGACAGTATTGGATTTCCAGCCTACGTGACGTTTCCCTCGTTGTCTTTCGATTGCATATCCGAGAATAATCGAAAACCTGAACTTTAATGAATAGGTGTACTTTAATGACGTGCATTAAAGGACTGCTACCAGGTGTATAATTACTACATTTCGGCATGGTCTTAAAAAATTTAGAGACTGGAAGTGTACGAGACAAAAACGTAGAAAATGTAGACATTTTCACCCCAGTTTCGTAACGTTATAAAGAGTGAAAGTGAGATAGCCTTGCAGATTTCAAGAGTGAATAGCCATGTTGCATGTAACAAAAAACTATAATACCATATTGGTGGAAAGTTTATAGTTTTTTTTTTTCCAGAAAAAAATGTTTTTACTCAAATGTTTAACAACCTCTTATTCGATAACTATTGCGACTAGGATCGTGATTTTTGTCCATATCGATAGAAAATCTAATAAAGAATAATTTATCCCTCTGTCATATTTCAATTTAATTTTAAAACTTCTAAATTCAATTCTTTGCACAATGCGAGCAAGTCGCAACGTCTTGACAGAGAGCAGCTCGCCTACCTAGACACACCGAGTTCATTGACCTCTTGCATCTATATCACGAGTAAAGTGTGTTAGCGATGATGTTGCCGGACTGTTGACACTTCAAACTTAATTTTCTAATCAACTGCGCATTTAATCAGAAAACGTAATGTAGGGTTTCACTTCCACCCTGTATAAACATTTAACATATATAAATTAATTTAGGCACCTGCGAAGCTCAGTCGGTTAAGGCGTTTGCCCGCGGTTTGAAGTTCCGTTCGGGCGCGGCTTCGATCCCCGCTTGGGCTGATTACCTGGTTGGGCTTTTTCCGAGGTTTTCCCCAACTGTAAGGTGAATGTCAGGTAATCTATGGCGAATCCTCGTCCTCATCTCGCCGAATACCATCTCGCTATCACCAATATCATCGACGCTAAATAACCTCGTAGTTGATACAGCGTCGTTAAATAACCAACTAAAAAAAATTAATTTACAAACCGCAAGCTTTCATAACCGCGTCTCTTTATAGTACATTATGCAACGAGCCTATAATGGTAGTAATTAAGACGCGAGTATGTTTATGAAACGAGCGCAAGCGAGTTTCATAATTTTCATACGAGCGTCTTACTTACCATTATAGTCAAGTTTCATACGACTTTTTATGCTCGACCATATTTCTAACTTGAAATTGTTCATAAGTATTCATGTTATTCTTATCTGACTGAGGAGCGTAACTGACCTTGTGCAATACCTCGTAAATTGTGAGATGTGCGCAGACGCGAAAGTATTTTTTTTTCCGAGAAACAAATGTCATTGACCTTGATATATCTAGAGAGTAAAATAAACATTAATCTTGATATAACCTTGAAATTGAATTAGACGTTGAAAAACGAGATGACAAATTGAATTTATTTGAATATAATTTACAATTAACACTAATTATTATAGTAACAGAACTGACTTTATTTCAAATATAAGTGATTTATTGTTGTCTTTCGATTGCATATCCGAGAATAATCTATACTTGGGCTTTCATATTGCTACAATGGTATTTTCTGATTGGTGGAACACCTGAACTTTAATGAATAGATGTACTTTAATGAGGTCCATTAAAGGGCTGCTACGAGGTGTATAATTACTACATTTCGGCATGGTCGAGCATAAAAAATGTATTAAGACTGACTGGTAGACCTACTCTATTATGTAATTAAGTATAGAAAAAAAACGAGGTAGTGTTCAGAAAGAGTTCCAGCCACCATCCAACCCTCTCCCTCTCAAAGTGACATTGGAAATAATTTCCTTATGGGTAAAATGAAAGTGTAATGAGTGTCTGATTTTGAAAAAAATCAGTGAAATTCCCTTCCTATACCATAATGTAATTTCCATCGAACTAGGTTGAAGAGAAGAATTACAGCGAACTGTATTTATAGGAAAGGTCTTTAGACCGGATTTATCCGAATTTACAGCCGTGAAAGTTTGGTATGCATGGAAGGAGATGCATATTCGAGGCTTTGTTGTAACGCGCTACTCCGAATTGCAGTAGACTGTGGTTTTACAACGGCGTCGAAGCTATCAAATATTTAGATTAAACTGAATGTGATTTAGTAACATGCTATCTGGAAAAATTGTTCAGTTCGAACCCGCAGACCTCCACCATTGAAACTCTGGATTTTTCGGTAAAGTTAGCTCAATGGTGGGCAACTCCAATATTTCGATACTATCAATACCAGCAAATCATTGTTTTTTACAAATCTTGATTTGCATAAAGCGTCACTGTTCGTGATCAAATATTTAGATTAAACTGAAGCTAGTTGATGCCCACTTTGAGGTCTGTGGATACATTGCGGTGTGGTTTTAGCTCACGTTGGTACGTTAAAACAAAGGTATGATCAATTTTTTTCCGGTCGAACTTATTCAAATCAACTTTACAGTTATCTTTTGATTTGCTTCTGGTTTTAGATGCTATGATCCCTTTTATCTTTCTTGTAGATGCTATATCCCTTTTATTAGGCATTACAGTCATTGGATTTTGGACTAAATCCATGTACAATACTACTGCTGGACAAAAAAAAAAGTCTAAGAAAAGACATCTGGTGTAATTTTCATTAGTAATGTTGGTAATACAGCCTTGAATTTGTGTTATGATCCTATTCGTTTGGTGTTTCAGATGGAGTAGGCCTATACTTACGAACATCAGGAAGACAATCCAGAGGTTGAACTACATAGATTTTAAGTTATACACACAGTCTAATATATACAGTCACGAAGCTAAATACTTACTAAATATGCAAACATAGATAGTTGCTCACCACCAGGATCGCTACTATCGCCTCATCACAGACTCTTTCCCTAACAGACCTTAAAATGTATTGTAATTTCGATATCGTGTTCTTTTGAAAAAATTAACACCTACCTTTCACTATTGAAATATGAAAAATCATAAGGTTTATATATTATTTTCATAAAATATATATTATATTCTATAAACTCACCTTCCTGGATCTTTCGGAAGAAGGATAACTCTAACCTATTTTTCTTACAATTTATAGTACTACAAACGTCTCCTTGTGCCATACTATTATTCAAATTATTGTATTTTAGCCATTTAGATTTATTACAACCGATAACAAACATTTCACAGTTTACATAGCTTTTCACAAAAATGCGAAATACGGCACAGTCAATGCTTTTTCGATCTAGACCGGGTTTTCTATTTCAGTGTATGCAGGTCTGTGAAATATATTATAACTTTATTGCGTATCATTGCTAAGTTTTATTTTGTGTAATGTGTCCATAAGTTCTGTTTACTTCTTGTTGAATAATATGTTGCAGAAATAATTACAAAACTGTGTTATTTTAATGTGAAGAGAATTTTACATGTTAACATAATCTGTTCGCATCAACATTTTAAGTTTAGAATGGAAGCTATTTTGAGGTTCAATAAAAACGAATTTATATTGTGATTTTAATTTAGCACATCTACCTTCCTTAATTGCAGACAGAAAATTTATCATACCACTCCTATGAAATTAGTGTACGTACGATTGTGTTACTTCGTCTCTTATGTAGTAGATAAATACAATAATTCAGTACTCAATTGTAGTATTAAAATGCAGACAAATAGAATGTGACGGGTGTCATACATGACATTATGTTTAATTATAATGTATAATTGCGAATATAGGAATATAAGTTAAATATAGTAAACATAACCTATAATATCCATATGACATAACATACATATGTAATGGCAGGGCATTGGAGACCACTAAAATTAGACAGAAAGGGGCAACTGTTACAGTAAACATAACCTATAATTTCAACATATCTAAATATTCGTGCGGTGCAACTGAAAATTATTGAATCGTGCATAAAGGAATGTACAATAATTTCGCAATATTTAATCGAAATAAAGGCAGGTATTACAATACCAACAACGTAATTTCACACCAAAAATAATATTACACCTTAACTCGCAAGAATTATGTCTGAAGTGTCCCCTAATCATTGTTTTAAATTTTGTTAATGCAATTACACTACATTTTAGAGAAATATATGTTACTCTTTATACATTCCAATTAATTTATATGGTTGAAACGCCGCCCTTCGTGATCGGGTTAAGCCAAAGACGTTTTATAGTTTAACCGGTTAAGCGAGTCACGTGGTCTGCCTTACGGCCTGTATTAGATCACGATGGCAGTGACACAGTCTATTGTTCCTAGTACTCATAGCGCTCCAAGCGGCTAGCAACTATCGCGAGAAATGCAACTCGTTGGCAAAAAATCATCCCAAGTTTCGTGACTGTATATAGTATAGACTACTGTGTTATACCTAATATGCGAAGTTTTGAGTTGTGGAGTGAATTCGAGAGACGAATTCGAGTATCTTGCTAATCCATGTGCTAATGTAAAGCTTTAGGCCTAATTCTACTGTTTATGAGGGCAAGATCACTCAGTTGCAACCTTAGTCTATGTTTCTAGCATATTATTTATATATGTTATGTTATTTCTTTGCAAAACTATAAA
Organism: Periplaneta americana; assembly: GCA_025594305.2. Taxonomy (NCBI): domain Eukaryota; kingdom Metazoa; phylum Arthropoda; class Insecta; order Blattodea; family Blattidae; genus Periplaneta; species Periplaneta americana. Next base: position 16,958,659 of record JAJSOF020000037.1, on the reverse strand, counting down.
TATGTTAATGATACAATAAATAGAGTTTCATAATTAAATTAATTATGATTGTTTTGTCCAGGTAATACGTCATTATAAACAAGCTTGTTAATACACCAAAGCTACTCGTTTTGTCAATATGCTATAATTCTTGTTTTATATAAATGATTTGTTATTAACTGATTTAAGCAAATGCATTCATATGCGGATGATACCTTAATTCTTTTTGGTGAAAAATCTTGGAAAAGCACTTATATTAATGCGAATAATGGATTACAGGTAATTAAAGAGTGGTTTGATTCAAACGCTCTTTCCTTAAACACATCCAAAACAACTGTTGTTCCGTTTTCACTAAAATCCAGTTGCATTAAATCTCCTCAATTTTCCCTTAAGCTCAAAATTCATCATTCTGATTGTTCGCCTCAAAATTGTGAATGTCCTATATTAATCGAATCCTCAGAAGTTAAGTATTTAGGCATTACGATCGACCAACACTTACGATGGAACAAACATATTACATATTTTTGCAATAGATTACGTAAAACAATTTATATCTTTGTTATACTTCGGTCATATTTACCAGTTAATATTTTACGTCTAATTTGTTTAGCTTTATTTCAAACCATTCTCCAGTATAAAATTTTAGGGTGGAGAAATGCTTGTAATTCTAATCTCACTCCATTAATACTTATTCAGAAAAGAATAATTAAAATATGCCTTAATAAACCAATTGATTATTCAGCCGAGCTTTTGTTCACTGATTTTAAAGTTTTGAAAATTAAACAAATTTATTATATTGCCTTATTAAACTTCATACATAAAAATCGCAATAAATTCAAATTGTATCATCATAAATATGGAACTAAAAGATCCGATTTTATACGACTAGAGGAACCAAAGTGTTTCACAAGCCAAGCTCTTAGCCATGGTACCTACTTTGGTCCAAGATTATATAATAAAATAATTGAAAAATACCCAAATTTGGAAAATTTTACTTACTTACTTACTTACTTACTTACTTACTTATGGCTTTTAAGGAACCCGGAGGTCCATAGCCGCCCTCTCATAAACTCGCCATAGGTCCCTATCCTGATCAAGATTAATCCAGTCCCTAACATCATCTCCCACCTCCCTCAAATCCATTTTAATATTATTCTCCCACCTACGTCTCGGCTTCTCCAAAGGAGGCTTATTGTTAGGTTTCGTAACAAGCTGTTTCTTACGGTGATGGGTTGTCAGTCATTCGCCCAACCCCCAAGCTGGAGGACCACCCCTTATCGGCTGTCCACGACTGCTTATTCAATATATTCGCAGCTACCCTCCATATCTGGAGGCCGTCTCCTCTATCCGCAACCTGAGGACGCGCCATGCCGTGGTGATAGGAACCCACAACACATGGAAAATTTTAGTATCAGAAAAAAAGGTATCCCCGTAACATGCCATAAGGCACTTGGGGGCATGGAGGTAGAGCCCCATGCTTTCCATGACCTCGGCACTAGAATGAGGTGGTGTGGTCGGCACCACGCTCTGACCGCCTTTACCCCCGGGAAAGACCCGGTACTTTTTATAGAAGGCTGAGTGAACCTTGGGGCCGTTCTGAAAGTTTGGCAACGAGAAAAAATCCTGTCACCACCTGGGATCGAACCCCGGACCTTTCAGTCCGCAGCCAGCTGCTCTACCAACTGAGCTACCCGGCCGCCCAATTTTAGTATCAGAAATTTCAAAAATAGCGTTAGGAATTTAATTATTAAAATATATATATTAGTTTAATATGTATATGTATTTGTATGAGTTAAATTGTTAAAACTGAAATTGTATTTTTTAAAGTTAATTTATTCCTATAATTTTTTTCCTTGACCCACCTGCTAAGTATGTGTTTAGATAACTCCCTGAGCACGAGTTTTTACTCCTGTATTTTTGTGCATGTTATTTAACTAACAATAAATAAAAACAATATGAAAACCCTGTATTCACAGGTTCGGTCAGATGCAAGGTCATCCAATATTATCACACAAGGAGCGAAAACAACGCTTCTCCTCATGACGTCAGATCTTGCAAAGCCTAAAACGGACGAGGAGATCTGTGTCACACCAATGTCCATATGGTCACCACACGTATGAAACCAGTTAATTATTAGTTCATGCACCTTATTATTAAAATTGTCTCGTGACCATAGCTGGCACGCAACATCAATTTTATCTTGCACAATTTACCACAATAAGGTGCACACCGCTGGTAATCCGGGTCGGATCCGGTTGGTCCAAGTGGAATTTGTGGTGGACGAAGACAGAGACAAAGAGGAAGACAGAAAATGGGAAGACTGGAGAATTCTGGGTTCGCAGTGAAAGACTTGTCCTTGGGCAGAATATGTATGTATGTATGTATGTATGTATGTATGTATGTATGTATGTACTGCTCGTGCCTCACTTCCTGAGCTGTTTTTTTTTGCGGGGCGAGAGGCAGAGGGGGGGAGTAGGAGGTGCTAGGTACCGCATGTGCCTACTACCCTACGTTCAACACGTCGGCCTTTTCAGGATTCCTTTCGTCAGCTATGGAGCAAGATCAGCCTTGGACAAGCGAATGTATAGGCTATCCCTTCACAAAACAGATTATGTTCTCATCAATTCCTGTAACTAAATATTAATACCAGTGGTACACTACAGTCTCTACTCGAGATTATCGACCTAATCGCGATTATGGTTGTCATGTGTACACATCCGTAAAAACTCTTTCTACAATGGCAGTGTTTCTCAAACTTTTTCCACCGCGAGACCCCTTTTAATCTAAAGTGTAATTGCGGAATCCCTGTAATATTTTATTAGTATTTAATAATTAACAGACAAGTGAAAGCTAGTATCTCAATAATTCTGTTCAGTGGGGCGAATGTATTTGCTTTTTAAGCCTGCATCTGGTACTACTGCATTTTACTGTACTTCTGCATTTTGTCTTTTCGATATTTTGTTTTAGTGAACACATACGCAGAGAATCCAGTGATGAAAGTGATAAGTATTATGGGTATTTTCCGTTTTAGATGTTCATTAAACATATTATTATTACGCATATTCTTGGATTATTATTATTATTATTATTATTATTATTATTATTATTATTATTATTATTATCGTCATCATCATCATCGGTGGTTTCATGTTATTATTGATTCATATTTCCGTAACATTTATATATTTTTTATAGTATGCACTAAGTATAAAATAGCCACCAGAGCAGCCCAGTCGGCTAAGGCGCTTGCCTATCGATCCTGAGTTGCGCTCGAGCGCGGGTTCGATTCCCGCTTGGGCTGATTATCTGGTTGGATTTTTTCCCCGAGGTTTTCCCCAACCGTAAGGCGAATGTCAGGTAATCTTTGGCGAATCCCCGACCTCATCTCGCCAAATACTACTTCGCTATCATCAATCCCATCGGTGCAAAATAACCTAGTAGTTGATATAATGTCGTTAAATAACCAAGTAAAAAAGTATAAAATGAAATTTAAAAAGTAAAAACCCCTGTACTGGCATAGGATAATGTTTTCAGAACATGTAATATGCTGCCGTGCCGCCACGCTGCAGCTGACGTGCCGCTCCGAACAGACCTAAGAGGCGTGGTTATAAGCACTAGGGAGCTCTCGGTTCAGGACGTGAGACACGGGCAGTATGTATGTATGTATGTATGTATGTATGTATGTATGTATGTATGTATGTATGTATGTATGTATGTATGTATGTATGTATGTATGTATGTATGTATTTAATATTTAATATATTTATTTGTCAATCAACTTTACAATTCACAGTTATGGTGGACCTTCACATTTCTGTTTTTCGATCCACCATCCATTTAATACATACAACTCTTTTCTATTAGTGTATTCTTTGCCGAGAATTTCTTGATTACTTTCTAATGTTCTGTTAAGACTGAATTGCTCTATGTCCTTCCCTCTCTATCCTCTTCTATTCTCTCCCTCCTACCTAGACTGTCTCCCTTCCATTTCTCGCTCACCTATTAAATATTGCATATTCCTTCCTTAATAATTTGCGTTATTTATTTATTTTCTTCTCTACCCTCAAATCCTACCTACTCTTAAACATTGTTTTCCCGCTATTTTCTCCTACATTACTGGCTGACTTTTTCGTTTACTCTATTTTACAACACATACATCACTTTTTTTTCCTACCCTCTGTTTATTTGCGTATTGATCCCTTTCTCTTCGCTTCACTCCTAAATTTCCTATTTTATTCCTCTTTCCATATATTTATTTCTATAATACTCCTACAGTTATAGTACCCCTCATACTACTCCCAACCCATAACATTGAAAAACATCAAATATCTAATTCACTTAATCACACTTGCAATTTCTCTCTCATTCCACTTCACATTTGTTCAGATGTTTGTATGTATGTATGTACAATGGTGTTCATCTTTCTTACGCAGATGATACAGTTTTACTTTTTGGTGAAAACCCCGATATGATGCATATAATAATTCAAATAATGGACTTAAATTAATTAAAAAATGGTTTGACATAAATTATCTTTCTATCAACGAAAATAAAACCATAATTATTTCATTCTCATTATCTGAAAAATGTAACAAACCTCCTACATCTATATTAAGTATTAAATTACATAACTCTAATTGTTGTCTTATACAGTGTAAATGTCCGATTATTAAGGCGTTCTCTGAAGTTAAATATTTACGCATAATTTTCGACAATCATTTAAAATGGAACCAACACATTAATTACTTTTGTAATAAATTACGTAAAATAATATTTTGTTTTGTTTTATTGAGATATTACTTGTCAATAAGTTTATTACGCACAATATACTTAACTTTATTTCAATCGGTAATTAGGTATGGAATTATAGGATGGGGTAGCTCATTTAAATCCAATTTTAATCCACTTTATTTATTACAGAAGAAAATAATTAAAATATGTCTTCATAAACATATTGATTTTCCACCTCAAAAATTGTTTTTAGACTTTAATGTTCTTAAAATAAGACAAGTTTATTATATTGTATTAATATAATTCATATATAGAAATCGAAATAATTTTGAATTGTATTCGCATAGTTATGAAACAAGACTGTTTCAACCAAAATGCAACACTGCTACAGTATTTAATCATAGCAGTAATTTAGGCCCAAGAATATATAACAAATTTATATTTAAATATCCTAATTTTGTCAATTTTAATAGTTCTAGTATTAAATTTAAAAAGTTATGTATGGATTTTATAAAAACTGAAAAATTGTAAATTTAAATTTATATATTCTTATTGCGTAGTAGACATGACAAATTGTATTGTATACTTATTAATTTCAATTCAGGAATCCGCCCCTGAGCACGAGTTCTACTCTTTCAGTCTTTCGGGGGCGAGCTAAAGTTTTTCGGTTTATTTATATTTTGTTACATTTATTAGCAAAATAAATAAATAAAATAAAAAATAAATATATGTATGTATGTAGGTCAACAATGCTAATTATTACGGGCAATATCTTTTTTCCACAATTAAAATTATTGTAATGTACCCCCCTGAAAAAATATTCAATTAGCACCTTTTGGACACATGTTTATATAATGGAGAATCGCTCAATGTAGATATTTAAATGGAAAAGTGTATATTTTAGCTCATACTCGAAATCTAAAAGGAAAACGTAAATCAAAATTATCATAAAAGCTTCAAATTATGGTATAAGCATGATCTTTTAATACACATAACAACCATGCTATTACGAATGTCTCAGAATGTTAAAAATACGTACGATTTGCAATGTTTAACTTTCCATTTCAGATTGAGCTAACGACATACTGAATTAATAGAATTCACTTTATTCTCAAGAATGATGCAATAACCCCAGGCACGGAGGGAACGGGTTTAAATAAATACTTATTTTAAGTATGTTCTAAACAAAGCAACGAAGCTTCGCTCAAGCGTGCTCGAGAGACAAAATACCAAGCGCCCAATCATTCTTGCACTGGATGTGCGTTTTGTGCAGTTCATACAGTGTGAGCCAAAAGTCTCATTACCCCTTAATGATCACAGACATCACTGTTAATTGTTGTTTTTATATTGAAGTTGGCTATAAGTATAAATAAATGTATAAATTATGGCAGATGAAGCTGGAAGAACGAACATAAATCTTCTTTCATAAACAAATGAGTTACAGACATTATGAGTTGCATTAAGCTTGTGAGCGATTTCTCAAAAAAAGTTCCTTCGCGTGGGAAAGTGATTTTCTCGGACGAGTGTGCAAATTATCGTTATTTCAGAAGTAAAGAGAACAAGCATTTCTGGAAAGGAATCTACCACATATGATGATGGTGGGCTGCAATGACTACATCAAATTCTTTCGATCCATTTTTCTTTGAAGGTTCTGTAAATAAAATTTGCTACATCATCACTGGGGACCATATTCTTTCCCAGGAAGTATGGAGATAAGGTCAGTAATATACTATATCGGCGTGACGTCATGTTTCGCGCGTGACACAGGTACTATCAGGGAACATTTGCATCTTGTTTGTGTGCAGCTGAAGTTCTATCAGTGGCGGCTCCTGCATATTTCTTAAGAGGAGGAAAGAAGTTAACAGCGCAAAATGACACCTTCTTAAGAGAAACAAGCTACACATTAGCCTACATGCATACATGTAAGACCAGGCAGTGTTAGGGTTGGCCTTCCCTTTTGTATAGCAATAATCTGTTTTTGTAAACTGAGTTTCCTAAATTGTCCAAAATATAATATGTTTTCACTTCCATTCATTGTTGAATAATTTCACAAATTAACAATTACAAGGAAATTCACAATCTCGCAGCATTTTTCACGCACACTACAGCATCACACGTGTTGGAAGAGACCAGCTACTAACACGTAACCAGAACCGTTTTACGGAAATGGCAATGAGAAATAATCCGTTAGGAAAGCGAGAACACTGCACCCACCCACGTGGTCTGTGTTGCCACATGTATATTTCACAAGTTCAGTATCACATGCTTTTGAAGAATATCAGCTCTTGTAAAGTCATATTACCATTATTGTTCAAAGTTGCCGGTGGCCGATTAATTTTTTTATGTAAAAAATAATGTAGTTTGCAGAACCTTCAATTTCAAATATATTTGTACAAAACTGACAACTTGGCTGTTGTCCTGTCTAGTAGGCCTAGGCAATGAATGGAAGTGAATTTCGGAGGCCAAAAAGATCTGCGATACTAACTTAGAACTACTTCCTCTTTGTTTTATATAAATCCAACTTCAACTTTCAGATATCCTCGAAAGTTTCAAACCATGAATATAGCTTATATAAAGTGGAATGAATATATTTTGATTTGTAATTTAAAAAAAGTTTATATAGTGTCTTTCATAGCTTTGAGTTAAAACTGTTTTATTGTGTCTCCTCGTAGATGACGTGTTATAGTCTGGTTGAATGCAGCATCGTTAGATGGCAGCGGTAGCGAGCTTGCTGCAAGATCAATCGGTTTCTATATTTCCCGCCCATGCGCTGATTCAGAGGAGGATCTCCTCCCTCTCCGTTCATATACTTGCTTTAAAACGCTGCTTCTTTCTCTGTCCGCTAGCGCGCTGTTGTCTATGTGTGTTAAATGCAGTAAAGGAGGAATAGATTGACTTTCCTCTACACAAACAATCTCGCATCCTTCTCACAGTTTTCTAGCAGCACATGAGTGCGCAAGGTTTAAAACTCGATCAACCGAGGTTTTCTTATAGCTGTGAACTTAAAAATTATCGAATCTTCCTCGAATTTCAAGGCATATATTTCATTTGATATTTACTTTCAAAAGAAGAAAAATATGAGGAAGACGTTCCTCCCTTCCCTCCCCCGAGGAACCGCCACTGAGTTCTATTCCCCGCAGACTATTCACAATGCATTCCAGTGATAAAAAAATGACACTACGATGATCTGTCCTACATTATTTAAATTTTATATTCATTTTTTTTTATTTTTTTTTTATTTTATTGGGTTATTTTACGACGCTGTATCAACATCTAGGTTATTTAGCGTCTGAATGATATGAAGGTGATAATGCCGGTGAAATGAGTCCGGTGTCCAGCACCGAAAGTTACCCAGCATTTGCTCGTATTGGGTTGAGGGAAAACCCCGGAAAAAACCTCAACCAGGTAACTTGCCCCGACCGGGATTCGAACCTGGGCCACCTGGTTTCGCGGACAGACGCACTGACCGTTACTCCACAGGTGTGGACTTCATTTATTTATTTGATTTATTTTTACTGGCAGAATTAAGGCCTTCTATTCCACTCTATCAGAATAAAAATACGTAGCAAATGTTATAAATAACAGCAATATAATAATAATAATAATAATAATAATAATAATAATAATAATAATAATAATAATAACAGCAAAATGTAGATGTGTTTCGAACATGTACAGCAAGTCTAAGATTTAAACCAGACTCTCAATAGGACCTTCTCGGAGCACTTCCTCCTCTCTCTCTTTTTTTAATGTAAGAGTGGAACAAGATGCGGGAGCAGTTCGTGTATCTTCGGATGACGTCATTGACCGCGACGTTTGAATAGACATCTGCAACCGCTACGACGTTGTCTCTGACGAAAGAATGTCCTTTTACCACAAATATACGAAGAAATAAAAGTTTTTATTGGGAAAGTGAAATTGTCGAGTCGCAAATTTCACTGGGTAACTATTACCACTTTATTAATCTAAAATTGTTATCTGATTTGAATCAAGACCAGTGTAACTAATATAGTGAAGTACTGAAGGACTTTAGAAAAGAATTTGAGACCAGATTTAAAATTTGAATAGTTCTAATTTAAAATAATTTTGAATTTCTAAGATGTTTTGGTTATTTTTAATAAATTATTGAAAACATTACGAAACATATTATTTAACTATTATTGTAATTAATATATTAATATTGACGTATCGTAAGAATATATACTTTAACAAGCAACAAGTTTAATTGTAATTTTATTATTATTTAATTGAATCTTATTTTATTAAATATAATATAAATTTAAAAAAGAGAGATACCAAAACCATTTACTGGAAATAAAGTATTGTTGTTCTTCAGTCAACTGTCCGAAGACAGGTCAGTGATACCTCACAAGTGATACCAACAAGACACCACTTATGAGGCAACTAGGCCAGGAGATAATAGGGTAGAGTGGCGAGTTCCTTATGCTTAAATCATTAGGTAACATGTATGGTTCTTCATGCTTCAGATGTCTTCTTTTTACTCATAATACATAATTAGAAAATAAATTTATTATATACTAATAATAATTATTATTACTGCAAACTACTTAAGAAATTTTATTCCTTCCAAAAACAACCGTCTACTGTGACAGTACAACTCAAAAGTGCAGCTTTGTGGAATTTCTCCCGCGACAGTTTCAATTTCAATTCAATTTTATTTATTTCAAATATACAGAATAAAGAAATATAATTACAAAACAAACAAAGAGAAATACAAATAAAATAATACAAGCAATATAAAAAGAAGATACAGTAGTATTAACAAAATTTGAGACCGAATGAGCAGCGCTCGTGCTCGGTCGCAGTTCAGATATAATATTAAAATAAAAATAATAATATAAATAAATAAGTAAAATAAAATAGGAACTAAAATATAATTACAGCGGCAATGGAATTATATAATATAATATTAACACTATAGAAGAATAATATCGCACGTGAAAAGTAGGACTAATATATATTTCAAAATTATAGAATACAAATATAATATAGGTTGCAACTTAGTTCACTCATGCGTGTGACATGAATCAGCGATCGGCTATCTTCGGGTACTGCGCTTATCTCTTCAGCTGACTACACTATCTACACTTGCTCTCTGTAACAACTTTTATGCGTTGGGCTTGAGACGCCTGATTTAAACAATCGCAATTTAGTGTTAAATAAGATGGAATAATTTGGACCGAAGGAATGATTAATATAATCAAGGAAAACCGAGCTATTACAAATAAAAAAACATATTCTACAAAAGTAATATTTGAAAAAGATCATATTCTAGAGACGAAAAGCACTTTTTTGATAATCGCCTTTGAAAGTAGTCTAGGCAATACTCTGTGGTAGGTAGGCGTTTCTACGACAACTGACCATTTGCTGGAACAACCTCATAAGCCCAATGCTTTTTTCTGAACCTGAAATCCTCTACAGAAGAAAAACTCGAATTAAGCTTTACAACTGATATCGAACAAATTGCTCTTGATATATTATGAATGCATTTCGCCTTTCGCACAATGTTCATACTCTTATAATCTGTATCTAGTTCCATGTTCCTTTTGACCTAGCTAGACTGTTAATGTTATTTGCAATCTACAATCTCAGAATATTTAATAGTCTACTGAAAAGAAATGAGACCACAATAGCAACTTGTTCTACAATAGAATTAACCGATTTCTTCCCTCAACATCGATCCGAATCACAAAGTGTGCCATTGGACGCTGGCCAACTCCATCTCATTCATTGTCACTGGCCTCTTTATACCCAGCGACCTTCATTTAAATCCCTCAAGAATTACAAACTACAATAATTATATGATTTCTACTTCTCAATTTACTTCACGATTTACACTAATTTAGAAGTAGCGACATCGATGGGGTCTTTTCACGGATACATTACAACATTTTTTACGCAGTATAACCTTAAAACTTACTGAAATTCAACCTGATATTTAAAAAACGTTTAAATATAAAATTAGCTTTAAAATGAACCGAAAACTTTTCTACCTTCATAGAAATCTGGCTTTCAGGTAGTAGCTCCCTGTAAAGCAGGTTTGAATAATTTCAAGAAAAAATTGTTCCGGAGCTGGTGTCGGCGTCGTGTATAGTTCCTGGGGTAGCTCAGTCGGTAGAGCGTTCGCGCGCTAAGCGAAGGGTCCCGGGATCGATACCCGGCTCCGGAACAATTTTTCCTTGAAATTATTTTCTACCTTCGTCACACTTTCTTGAATGATAATAGAAAAAATAAAATTACTAGAGCCAATTGAAGAGTCCACTGCAAGAATGATGGATGTCACTTTCTTGTCGAAAATGGACCAAGACTGTCGATGCATAGCTTAAGACATATAGAATGTACATAGAGAGTTATATGGCATTAACACTGATAGTCATTGTCCAGTAATGATCGGAAAATCACAGTTCAGCTTTGAGCGCTAAGCATTTCAAACTTTCAATTGCTTCTCCTGCAAAATGTATTCCAAATGACATCCATCATTCTTGCAGTGGACTCTTCAATTCTGGGGATATTTATGTTGTGTGATACTCTTTCCTAGATTTAAGTAAATAACGGATAATTTTATATATCACTTTTAAAATTCAGTACAATTTTCATTCTTGAGAAAATTCATATAGAAGCTGTCACATTATTATCGAATATGTCAACAACATTAATTCAGATGAACTCTTTGAAGCCGTATTTATGGACCGCTAAACAAAGACAAGTGAACCTGAATATAATAATACACACGCATCACGAAACGACATAAGATCAGGAATAGGCATATTTTAACCTAAACATAGTAATTGATTAACTAGCGGACTTACTCGTGTTAATTATGTAAGTCCGCTGGTTAATCAATTACTTATATTCAAGTGTTAAACGTAGTGTACGCAAGATTCAAATTGGGCTAAATATAGTCTTGAAAAAAGCTTTGGAACATTTTTTTTAATTATTTTAACCAGAACTAGGTCTACAAGTCGTGTTAAGATAATAAAGAAAAATTCTCTGTGCCAAGAAATCTATATAGTTTCTACTGTCAGAGAGCCAAGCACCTTTAAAAGTTCTATCAGCATGCTTATATGGGTCAAAATTTGTTTGCAATTGTCAACAAATTCTAAAGTATAAAGCAACGCTGCACAAACAGCGCTCATTGGGTGCTCTTTTGAAGCGGAAGACACGTGTTAACAGCTCGCCAGCATGACGGGGCAAGGTACGTCGAAATGAAAATTAAAAATACAACTTAATGATATTGTAGATTTAAGTAGCTTTAGAAATTCCATTATTTCTGTAAAATAAATATTTCAATATTAATTAATTTGTCCAAGATTGAATTGCAAAAGCTGAACTGGAATTCATTTCATTAATACGCTACTCCGTCGATTTAGTAGAATGCGTTTGAGTCTAAATAAAGCAGGAAAACAGTACAACGTGGTCTGTTGTGAGGAGAATCCAAGCCCCCGCATACCGGTAAGGCATCATGTCACAAACACTTTCACGTCTGAGTATTTCTGACAAAGTAAATAATATTCAGCGCTAAGAAAACGACACAAATGTTAAGAATATTGCTGGAGAGAGTAAAGTTAATATTTATTTTATTTTATTTTTCTTTCTTTATTTAATCACTAGCCGTACTTTCTTTAGATTTAATCATTCATTTATTGACGTTTGATTTCTTTTTATAAATCCTTTAATTTGTTACTTAATTTAAATTGTATTTAAATAATTAAAATGCGGTCATTTTGGTCCAGAGAGCACTATTTATTTATTTATTTATTTATTTTATTTATTTATCATTTATTTATTTAAATCATTTTTAGCTTGGTTATTTAACAAACACATAAACATTGTCTGTAGGCTATTTAATAGCGTCAATTGAATTGCTGACCAGGCCCCTTATAGACGAAGTCATTTGTTATTTCATTGACCGTCTTAGATGGCGTTATTTTAATTTTAAAACTCATTTATCTCATTAAATATCAGTCCTATCAAAATTTTTCAAAGAATAAAACTTATCGGAAATGACTTTTAAAGAAACGTTTGTTATGTAACATTTTTACAAAAATCAATAATAAGCGAGATATTTCGATTTATTTAATTCAGGCTCCCTTATAACCCCCTTTTAAACAACGTATTTTGAATGCCATATAGCCTAAAATCTAAAAACAAAACGAACTTAATTTACATTCTAATTTTCATCGAAATCCGTTCAGTCATTATCACGTGAAAAAGTAACAAACATCCAGACAGACAGACATACAAACAAAAATTTCAAAAATGCGATTTTCGGTTTCAGGGTGGTTAATTATATATGTTAGGATCAATTATTTTTGGAAAATCGAAAATTACCAGAAAAATTTCTCTTCTTACAGATTTATTATTAGTATAGATTTATTTATTTATTTATTTATTTATTTATTTATTTATTTATTTATTTATTTATTTATTTATTTATTTATTTATTTATTTATTTATTTATTTATTTATTTATTTATTTATTTATTTATTTATTTATTTATTTATTTATTTATTTATTTATTTATTTATTTATTTATTTCTTCATTTATTCCTTTTTCGTTTCTTTCTTCAAAACAACACTCGACTCTATTTATTTATTCATATATTCATTAATTTATTATTGTATTTTCTTGAGATATATATACATATAAATATATATATATATATATTGATTGATATATATTTCTGCCATAAAATCTTCAGTCCTGCTGGCCCTTCAATTTTCTATATTCGGGACCAGCATTCCTTACTTGCACTGTTTACAATTTTAAACAAGACGTGTATTGATCCTTGAAGCCTGTTCTTGCCATGTCTTTGATGTCCCATCATTTTCCCTTGACCATCATTTTACTTTATCCACTATTATTCTATTTCCCTTCTCTTATTCTCAGTTCCCTTAAAAATAATTCTAAAAAATAATTCTAAGATTAGGGAGAGTCGGGTAGTATCGGACATTGGGTAATATCGTAGATTGCATTTCTTTCATCTACCACCATATGGTTATGAATGACATGGTTTTGCTCATGCGACATCACAAAAACGTAACCATGTCAATCAGGTTATCATCGATGAAAGAAACTAATTAATAATTCTTCCCTCCCTAACTAATTTCACACCTTAAATAAAAATGCACATAACTTATTTAATATAAAAGACCTATCCCTTGTTGACTATTTCATTACAAACTTGAACTAATAATATATGATGGTTTATATATATATATAGATGCTCGTACAGTGGGTCTTTGTTGATCCGAACTAATTGGGGCCAAGATCTATTCGGATTATACAAGATTTTCGCATTAACCGAAATATTTCCTGTAATGCAATGCATGCTAATCACGAGCGCTGAGAGACTGTGACGGTAACTCCTCGTGAATCACCCTGTATATCAGACTGTATTATGTTGAATGTATTTATAGTTGTGGCTTTACGATGTCTACTATATCACAAAAGATCTTTTTTTATATAATTTTTGCTTGGTTATTTAACGACGCTATGTCAACTACGAGTTATTTAGTTCGATGGAATTGGTGACAGCGATATGATATTTGGCAAGACAAAGCCGAGGATTCGCCATAGATTACCTGACATTTGCTTTACGGTTGGAGAAAACCTCGAAAAAAAACCCATTCAGATAATCAGCCCAAGCGGGAATAGAACTCGCGCCCGAGCACAATTCCGGATCGACAGGCAAGCGCCTTAGTCGACTGAGTTACGCCGTTGGCTCGCAAAGGATCTTCTACAATGTGAAGATGAAGACAATAACAAGAAATCTGTAATGCCACACCCTATCTGAAGACACTCAATGGTATTTTAATATATCTACAGTTTTACTACAAAAATTACCTTTATATTCACACAGTATCTATTACTCGAATATGAACTGTGATTTAATTAACACAAAATCTAGACACAAAACGACTATTAACATCCCTCAGAATATGTTTTGCATTTTATACAGATATTTACTTCAGTAGAATAACATGAATCTCATCGTCAGCAGGCTATATAAGGGACTACATATCTAGCGGGAAAATAAAAGCAACAGAATGCGAACTTGCATATACACCCACTCTTCATTTCACATTATAACTTAGCTATTTACATATAATTGTGTAAATGAACGTCAGCATTTAATACTTCTCTAAATGCTTTCTGTTTACAATAAAACCACGCAATAGCACTCGGTAGCCAAAGCAATTAAAAGAAGTCACAGATGTGCCTACCTACACGCGACTGTCCAGTGTAATATTACATACAGAAGTTTAGTACGACCAACAACTCGAAAAAACACTACATATTGTAGGTGTGCATTGCTTTATTCATTAATAGCCCTTCTCTATGGAAAATAAAGGGAAAACAAAGTAATATACCGTAATTTTAATAAAATTTCAACTAAGTCGTCGTTTTATTCCAAATTTTTTTCCTCGTGGCCATAATAAAATCAAATTTTTCATATACAACTTATTAATGGACAAAAATTCGTTCTTGCATCGGGAATCGCATCCAGGATCCTCACCTTGGCGCGATGAGTGCTCTAACCATCTGAGCTATTCCGAGACCAGATCCACAGTGCCGACCGAGCTCTCGTCCTTTGTATCGTTAATGTGAATTGGGACTCGGCGAAGCTCAGACTGTAAGAGCACTCAGCGCGTCAAGCTGAGGGTCCTGGGTTCGTTCCCGGTGCCGGAACGAATTTTTCTCCATTAATAAGTAGGTATCTACGTGCATGACTACAAAAAGTCACTGATTACACAATATTCAATAGAGGATGGCGAGGTCTTCATACAGGAATATATATTTCATGTAAAAATTTCGACATCTCACGTGTATATTTGTTAACAAAATACAGTAGCTTGTATATTCTGAAAAAAAGGAAGATATGGTTCGTAAAGTTCAATCAAATACCTTACTATAATAATACCGAACAGCTAGCAGTTTTACGTGCGAACAACGATGGTGCTGCTACCTACCTGCCGGGATGGAGATACTCGCGAAAGAAGCTGTAATCAACTGCAATGTATATTGTTGCTGGGCTAGTTAATTTAATAGTTTTATTAATTAGTACTAGTGTTAAAATGTCAGGGTGTATAATTATGTATTGTTTATAATTTTGATAATTGCAGCATTATAAATTGCTCCAAATCGTACTTTCGATTTCCGACGGTACATAAAACGTAAGTCAACAACATTCTTTAGTAGGCCTAATTCCTTCGTCTTTGTGTTGATAGAAAGAAACAAATGAGTTTTTTTTTATTTAGACCTAATAAATGAATAGAAATTAAAATGTATTGAATTTTAAGGTTTTATCAAATTAAGTTTTATTGTTGTCCACATGCCTTTACTAATTATTATAAGCATCAGATTACTATCAATTTTATCTTTGCAGTTGTCAGCAAATGCGTATATAAAACTATTACTTAAATTCATTCCTAATATCGGAAATTTTGTCTCAGAAACCAAAGAAAAATATGTAACAATTAATTACGGAAAGTAATATAAGTATGCAATATTTCTCATAATATGCAGCTTCGATATAAGATAATAATTTTACATTAAATATTATTCAACATTTCTTAAGTGTTTCATATATAATTCCACATTGGTAACTCACGTTTTAAACAATAGTCCGAATCTCGCTATGTTAATATTTGTATATGTGGACGTAATTCCATCCCTCTGCGCTAGATGTCAGGTCCGCGATTTTTAACACTCACGCCAATGCTGCTAGCGTACAGCTGTCCGGTAAATTATAGGAAGGTATTTGGTTCAATCACATAGGAGTTCAGTTATAAAAAATCAAAATGTCAAAAACACTAGAATGTTAGAATAAAAATCACGCAAATATACGCTACAAAAATTTGAACTGTTACCCCATACCCGTCGACTTCACTCATAAACACACCCTGTCAAAGAAACCACGAAAACGTGAATTGATATTCCATTCATATCCGTCCGCTTAATAAAAACTCGCTTTCAAAGAAACAATGAACATTTCAACTGATACTTCATATCCGCAATGATTGACTCTTCGAGATTTCGTCCGGACGTACGCCTACAATGTCAAAAGTGGGAGGGGGAGGAAGTTGTGATGGTATCCGTTGTCATAGCAACATAATGCTCAATAGTGCAGCTGAGGAGCTCAATGAAGTCCACGTGTCGTCTGCGACCCAATCAAACGTCATAATGCCATACGTGGAATTTTTCTGAATATACCACTATTCAATCAATGCAATGAAATTCATTAGGCAAACGAACAGAGAAAAATCATTTCAAATTATCTCCGCAAGGAGGACAGATCCTGAAGACATCTGCAGAAGCTATCACTTGGAAAACATTCCTTTACGAGCAATGATGAAAAATATACATTTTAACCGTCTACACTTCATGAATATACAGGAGTTTTACTTGAAACAAGTAAATAAATAGGTTTGGAAGTAAATCCTGAAAAGACAAAGCATGTGATTATGTCTCGTGACGAGAATATTGCACGAAATGGAAATATAAAAATTAGAAATTTATCATTTGAAGAGATGGAAAAATTCAAATACCTGGGAGCAACAGTAACAAATATTAATGATACTCGGGAGGAAATTAAACACAGAATAAATATGGGAAATGCGTGTTATTATTGAGAAGATTTTATCATCCAGTCTGTTGTCAAAAAATCTGAAAGTTAGAATTTATAAAACAGTTATATTACCGGTTGTTCTATATGGTTGTGAAACTTGGATTCTCACTTTGAGAGAAGAACATAGGTTAAGGGTGTTTGAGAATAAGGTGCGTAGGAAAATATTTGGGGCTAAGAGGGATAAAGTTATAGGAGACTGGAGAAATTTACACAACACAGAACTGCACGCATTGTATTCTTCACCTGATATAATTAGGAACATTAAATCCAGACGTTTGAGATGGGCAGGGCATGTAGCACGTATGGGCGAATCCAGAAATGCATATAGAGTGTTAATTGGGAGACCGGAGGGAAAAAAACCTTTAGGGAGGCAGAGACGTAGATGGGAGGATAATATTAAAATGGATTTGAGGGAGATGGGGTATGATGATAGAGACTGGATTAATCTTGCACAGGATAGGGACCGCTGGCGGGCTTATATGAGGGCGGCAATGAACCTCCGGGTTCCTTAAAAGCCAGTAAGTACACTTCATGAAATGGAAATATGGAAGAAGAAAAAAAAAACTCAATATTCGTCTGAAAATTGAACCTCTCAAAGTCCTTATATCAAAACTCCCGCTTAAAAATAAGTAAGTTACATGTGTAGGGCTGGTAAATGAAGCTTAAATATAAGAATTAACTGCAAATATGAACCTTAAAACACAGCAGACAGTTCCCAGAAATAAGAATTGAACTACATTTGTCATGCTGTTGCAGCACACGTGCTTGATAATGCCCTCCCTTATGATTACTGCTCATCATCAGCTATAGGCCGACAACTGGCAAAACTCCGTTGTAGGAGGTTACTAAACCTTACCGCTGTGCTGTAAGCGGAGTCTGGAGTTTCCCTCCATTATTCTGAACCATTTTCGCTACAGAATGACAAGTCATCTGACGCAACACTGCTATCAGTAAGCGCTACTATTGGCTGACAATTAGAAAGGAGGAGGTGAATAGTATATTGTGTCACCATCGTCTAGGTAACCAAGTATGGACACTTCGCGTCGGTACCTTTGATGTAGCCGGACTGATTTCAATGACCTTCAAGCCAGCTAAAGCGTCAGATTCTGCTTTCTCCCTAGAGTTGGCACTGACATCACACCAGCTAGCAGTCGACACAGAGGAAATGTAACACATAATTAATACACCTAGGTACATTATGTACTCAAAATAAATTTTGGATCCATAAAATAATAAATCCGTCATTAACTGTAATGTCTAGACTCTAGAGTTCCTTTATAATGAGAGTTGAGACGTTGACCCCAACAACAATTAAAATATGCAATGATTTGATAGCACTGAAAATGGAAAAACAAAACTCGTATGAGAAGTAAAACCACATACCTATATTATATTATATACAAATATTAAACGAATATGATACATAATTTTATAATGTATTATATTATTTTATAATATAATTTATTATATCTGAAATATAAAAAAATATTATTACAACTAGTTTGTCACTGAGAAATAAGGAAAAGCTGTTAACTTGAATTTATTTGAAGCAAAGCGTTACTGGATTATGCAATAAGGTAGGCGATGTTTGGATCCTGTGTCTCAACTCTATACTCAGTTATTACCTTAGCGTGTGCTTGATTACACTACCCTCTAGCGCTTGAAAGTGGAACTAAAGGCCGGCGCACAGAGAAACAAAAGACAGGAAAATTCGCTCAGTGTCCATTCTTTATAATCCCTATTCGCTGATGTCACTCTTTAAGATTGGCGCATGCGCAGACCAACGGAGTTTTGTAAGTTGTTTCCCTACAGTTATGTAGACCAAATAGTAGACTACGGCATACGGCTCATAGTATTTATTTTATTTAAACAGACTGGAAGTGAAATAATCTTGCAAATTGAAAGGGACGATAGGATACATTAAAATGGATTGAAAACCCATATTACGTTTTGTGATTAAATTCACGGTTAATTAGAAAATTGAGTTTGAAGTTTCAGCAATCTGGCAACATCGCCGCTAACACACGCCTCTTTCTTCTCGAAATACAGATGTAAGAGATCAACGAACTCAGTCTGTCTGCCTTAGTGAACTACCTTTCATCTCCCTTTCTTGCTACAATGTTGCAAATTGGTCGCATCGGTCAGTGGCTTCAAATTCGTGATTTTTAAATTAAATTTACACGAAAACCGTCCACACTATTGAAATACGACAGAGCGATAAATGATTCTTTATTAGATTTTATAACGATATGAACAAAAATCACGATCCCATTCGCAATAGTTACCGAATACGAGGGTGTTATACATATGAAAAAAGAAACTTTTCTTCTTCTCAGAAAACTTTCCACCAATATGGTATAACACTTTTGTTACATACAACATGAGCTATTTGCTCTGAAAATCTGCAGCGTTATTTCACTTTCATCCTGTATATTCACAAACCTGTCTCTGCTGCAGTGTAAAATCTATCTTGCTAGTCACTGAAGACAAGTACAAAGTTTATTTTTACTAATGCAACAAATCTTTATTAATTCAAACTGATATTAGCTCAGATGTTATCAAAAAGGCGCTGAAATAAAGGCTCTTCCGCTACAGAAATTATATGATCTACTGCGCATACCAATGTTTGGCTCAGATCTTACCAAAAAGAGCTGAAATGAAGGCTCTTCCGCTACAGAAGTGAATGATCTACTGCATACCAATGTTTGGCTCAGATCTTACCAAAAAGAGCTGAAATGAAGGCTCTTCTGCATGATATGATCCTGCGCATACCAATGTTTGGCTCAGATCTTACCAAAAAGAGCTGAAATGAAGGCTCTTCTGCTACAGAAGTGATATGATCTACTGCGCATACCAATGTTTGGCTCAGATCTTACCAAATGAAGGCTCTTCCGCTAAAAGTGATATGATCTGGCATACCAATGTTTGGCTCAGATCTTACCAAAAAAGAGCTGAAATGAAGGCTCTTCTGCTACAGAAGTGATATGATCTACTGCGCATACCAATGTTTGGCTCAGATCTTACCAAAAAAGAGCTGAAATGAAGGCTCTTCTGCTACAGAAGTGATATGATCTACTGCGCATACCAATGTTTGGCTCAGATCTTACCAAAAAAGAGCTGAAATGAAGGCTCTTCCGCTACAGAAGTGATATGATCTACTGCGCATACCAATGTTTGGCTCAGATCTTACCAAAAAAGCTGAAATGAAGGCTCTTCTGCTACAGAAGTGATATGATCTACTGCGCATACCAATGTTTGGCTCAGATCTTACCAAAAAAGAGCTGAAATGAAGGCTCTTCTGCTACAGAAGTGATATGATCTACTGCGCATACCAATGTTTGGCTCAGATCTTACCAAAAAAGAGCTGAAATGAAGGCTCTTCTGCTACAGAAGTGATATGATCTACTGCGCATACCAATGTTTGGCTCAGATCTTACCAAAAAAGAGCTGAAATGAAGGCACTTCTGCTACAGAAGTGATATGATCAACCAATGCAATGAAATGAAGGCTCCAATGTTTGGCTACCAGTTTGGCTCATCTTACCAAAAAGAGAAGGCTGAAAAATGATCTACTCATGATATGATCTACTGCGCATACAATGTTTGGCTCAGATCTTACCAAAAAAAGAGCTGAAATGAAGGCTCTTCTGCAGAAGTGATATGATCTACTGCGCATACCAATGTTTGGCTCAGAACTTACCAAAAAAGAGCTGAAATGAAGGTTCTTCTGCTACAAAGTGATATTGGCATACCAATGTTTGGCTCAGATTACCAAAAAGAGCTGAAATGAAGGCACTTCCGCTACAGAAATGATATGATCTACTGCGCATACCAATGTTTGGCTCAGATCTTACCAAAAAGAGCTGAAATGAAATACCAATGTTTGGCTCAGATCTTAAAAAAGAGCTGAAATGAAGGCTCTTCCGGTACAGAAATGATATGATTTACTGCGCATACCAATGTTTGGCTCAGATCTTACCAAAAAAAAGCTGAAATGAAGGCTCTTCCGCTACAGAAGTGATATGATCTACTGCGCATACCAATGTTTGGCTCAGATCTTAAGCTGAAATGAAGGCTCTTCCCAAAAATACCAATGTTTGGCTGAGAATGAAATGAAGGCTCTTCCGCTACAGAAGTGATATGATCTACTGCGCATACCAATGTTTGGCTCAGATCTTACCAAAAAGAGCTGAAATGAAGCTGAAATGAAGCGCTACCAATGTTTGGCTCAGATCTTACCAAAAAAGAGTATACTTCTGCTACAGAAGTGATATGATCTACTGCGCATACCAATGTTTGGCTCAGATCTTACCAAAAAGAGCTGAAATGAAGGCACTTCTTCTGCTACAGAAGTGATATGATCTACTGCGCATACCAATGTTTGGCTCAGATCTTACCAAAAAAGAGCTGAAATGAAGGCTCTTCTGCTACAGAAGTGATATGATCTACTGCGCATACCAATGTTTGGCTCAGATCTTACCAAAAAAATGAGCTGAAATGATATAATCTACTGAAGGCAGATCTTCTGCTACAGAAGTGATATAATCTACTGCGCATACCAATGTTTGGCTCTTACCAAAAAAGAGCTCTTTCTGCTACAGAAGTGATATAATCTACTGCGCATACCAATGTTTGGCTCAGATCTTACCAAAAAGAGAGCTGAAATGAAGGCTCTTCTGCTACAGAAGTGATATGATCTACTGCCAATGTTTGGCTCAGATCTTAGAAAATGAAGGCTCTTCTGATGATATGATCTACTGCGCATACCAATGTTTGGCTCAGATCTTACCAAAAAAGAGCTGAAATGAAGGCGCTTCTGCTACAGAAGTGATATGATCTACTGAACCATGTTTGGCTCAGATCTTACCAAAAAGAGCTGAAATGAAGGCACTTCTGCTACAGAAGTGATATGATCTACTGCGCATACCAATGTTTGGCTCAGATCTTACCAAAAAGAGCTGAAATGAAGGTTCTTCTGCTACAGAAGTGATATGATCTACTGCGCATACCAATGTTTGGCTCAGATCTTACCAAAAAGAGCTGAAATGAAGGCTCTTCTGCTACAGAAGTGATATGATCTACTGCGCATACAATGAATCTTACCAAAAAAGAGCTGAAATGAAGGCTCTTCTGCTATGATATGATCTACTGCGCATACCAATGTTTGGCTCAGATCTTACCAAAAAAGAGCTGAAATGAAGGCTCTTCCGGAAGTGATATGATCTAGATACCAATGTTTGGCTCAGATATGAAATGAAGGCTCTTACCAAAAAAGAGCTGAAATGAAGGCACTTCCTACTATACACAATGTTTGGCTCAGATCTTACCAAAAAGAGCTGAAATGAAGGCTCTTCTGCAAATTGACCAAAGTTTGAAATCTTACAAAAAAAATGAGGCTCTTCCGCTACAGAAAGAGCTGATAAGGCACTTCCGATATGATCTACTGCGCATACCAATGTTTGGCTCAGATCTTACCAAAAAGCTAGCTGAAATGAAGGCTCTTCCAAAAAAGAGTGAAATGAAGGTTCAGAAGTGATATGATCTACTGCGCATACCAATGTTTGGCTCAGATCTTACCAAAAAAGAGCTGAAATGAAGGCTCTTCCGCCTACTGATACCAATGTTTGGCTCAGAACTTACCAAAAAAGAGCTGAAATGAAGGTTCTTCTGCTACAGAAGTGATATGCTACTGCGCATACCAATGTTTGGCTCAGATCTTACCAAAAAAGCTGAAATGAAGGCTCTTCCGCTACAGAAATGATCAGATCTTACCAAAAGCTGACAGAAGTGATATGATTTACTGCGCATACCAATGTTTGGCTCAGATCTTACCAAAAAGAGCTGAAATGAAGGCTCTCCGCTACAGAAATGATATGATCCACTGCGCATACCAATGTTTGGCTCAGATCTTACCAAAAAATAGAAATGAAGGCTGGTCAGAAGTGATATGTTTAATACCAATTTTGGCTGATCTTACCAAAAAAGAAAATGAAGGCTCTTCCGATATAATCTACTGCGCATACCAATGCGATCTTATGAAATGAAGAAAGAAGTGTTTGGCATCAGATCTTACCAAAAAATGAGCTGAAATGATATGATGATTAGGCTTACCAAAAAGAGCTGAAATGAAGGCTCTTCTGCTACAGAAATGATATGATGTACTGCGCATACCAATGTTTGGCTCAGATCTTACCAAAAAGAGCTGAAATGAAGGCACCTCTGCTACAGAAGTGATATAATCTACTGCGCATACCAATGTTTGGCTCAGATCTTACCAAAAAAGAGCTGAAATGAAGGCACCTCTGCTACAGAAGTGATATAATCTACTGCGCATACCAATGTTTGGCCACCAAAAAAGAGCTGTTTGAATAAGCTCAGAATGTTTGGCTCAGATCTTACCAAAAAAAGAGCTGAAATGAAGGCTCTTCTGCTAAAAGTGATATAATCTACTGCGCATACCAATGTTTGGCTCAGATCTTACCAAAAAAGAGCTGAAATGAAGGCACCTAGAAGTGATATAATCTACTGCTACCAATGTTTGGCTCAGATCTTACCAAAAAGAGCTGAAATGAAGGCTTTCTGCTACAGAAGTGATATAATCTACTGCGCATACCAATGTTTGGCTCAGATCTTACCAAAAAAGAGCTGAAATGAAGGCACCTCTGCTACAGAAGTGATATAATCTACTGCGCATACCAATGTTTGGCTCAGATCTTACCAAAAAAGAGCTGAAATGAAGGCGCTTCTGCTACAGAAGTGATATGATGTACTGCGCATACCAATGTTTGGCTCAGATCTTACCAAAAAGAGCTGAAATGAAGGCAAGTGATATGATGTACTGCGCATACCAATGTTTGGCTCAGATCTTACCAAAAAAGAGCTGAAATGAAGGCACCTCTGCTACAGAAGTGATATGATCTACTGCGCATACCAATGTTTGGCTCAGATCTTACCAAAAAGAGCTGAAATGAAGGCTCTTCTGCTACAGAAGTGATATGATCTACTGCGCATACCAATGTTTGGCTCAGATCTTACCAAACACGTGCAGAGGCGAGGGCACTTCCTTCTTTTCGCCGGCCGATACAGAGGAAGTGATATCATAATGGTTTACTGCGCAAACCATTGTTTGCCTTAGGTCTTACCTTATCAATTGTAAAACTTAATACAAAAACCACAACGAAAAGTAAAAATTCTGTATGTAACAATTTTTCTATAACTTAGAAACTTGTTTTTCACTTCACTTCAACAGCATCCTTTCATTTACCAGGTTATTCTTCGTAATACAAAAAATCTCGAAGAAATTCTCTGATGGAACGCCATTCCATTGCTAATTTCAGGTAAGAACCCATTCATTTACAGTAGAACCCCGATTATCCGTCACCCTATTAACCGATTGTAGGATTATCCGCCTGTCATTCTCTCCTTTTTTTGTTGCAGAAAAAATATTGAGTACTGCACAATACATTAGTACGTATTTTTTTTTATAGAGAGTGATATTACAAGCTTTTGCCCTTACACATTATGATATACTGTTCGAGTGACGTGTTTAATTTCTCTGCAAAACGTCTTCCAGAAGTACCAAAAGAATACAATGTGTTGTACTAAGTATCGAAGAGAAGTGCATATAATTGAATGGTTTTGGAAAAGAGGAACTGTGGTTCATCTCACATCGGAATACGAGATTGGAGTTACAACTGTGCGGGATTTAATAAAAAACAAGTTTGAAGTGTATAAATTACTTAAATCTATGACATGAGACCTATACTTTTCCTATTTTTCCACAGAAATTCATCACAGGAAGTTCCCTTGACCCCTGGAAACCCATCATTGATATTCATTCATTGATAATTTTCTGTCAGTGCAAACCCAGCATTCTCCAGTCTTTCCAATTCTCTGCCTTCTTCTTAGTCTCCGCATATGATCCATTTATCTTAATGCCGTCTATTATTTGATATCTTCTTCTGCCCCGAAATCTTCTCCCGTTCACCATTCCTTCCTGTGAATCCTTCAGTAGGCAGTTTCTTTCCAGTCAGTGACTCAGCCAATTCCTTTTTCTCTTCCTGATCAGTTTCAGCATCATTATTTCTTCACCCACTCTTTCCAACACAGCTATTATACTTAAAACTTCTGATCCACTACCTAATGTGATAATACACATGACCACGGAGAAAATTACGAAACTGCATTATGCAACACTTAATTTATGAAAGATTTCTATGGTACGGATTATCCGATTTTTTCGATTAACCGTTCAGCCCACCCCCTTCATAACCACGGATAATAGAGGTTCTACTGTATGTGTAAAAAATTATTAGATAAATAGGGTGTTTCAAAAATACGGGGCATAATTTCAGGTATGTATTTTCCACATGTAGACAATCAAAATAGTTCATTACAACATGTGTCCGGAAATGCTTCATTTCCGAGTTATGGCCTTCACAACATTGAAATTCACCGGAACGTTTTTCTTTCCGCAGGTCGTTGTCATTACAGAAGATGTTCAAAATGTCCACCTCCTGCTTGAATACAGACCTCACATCGATGTCTCATTGACCTGCGAACACGATCCCAAACTCCAGGAGTATTGCGTATGTCCTCAGAACATGCCACAATTCGATTCCGAAGGGATTCCAAATCAGGCACCGGAGACGAATAAACCAATGATTTTAAATGGCCACACAAGTAGAAATCGAGAGGGTTCAGATCAGGTGAGCGTGGAGGCCAAGCAATTGGGCCACCTCTACCTATCCATCGATCAGGAAACCTTCGATCCAAGTACCGGCGAGCCGTACGACTGAAGTGTACAAGAGCGCCATCATGCAAGAAGTGAATGTGTTGACGACTGATCAGTGGAGTGTCTTCTAAAACATGAGGTATGCTGTTTTCCAGGAAGTTTGTATACGCCTGCCCCGTAAGTCTGTTTGATTTGAATACATGTCGCACAGTCTAACGCCTACACAACACTGAATGTAACCTTCGCCTCGGAATGAACTGTCAGAGTGCCCTCTTAATGTCTCCTTTGACGGCAACGACCTGCGGAAAGAAAAACGTTCCGTGAATTTCAATGTTGTGAAGGCCATAACTCGGAAATAAAGCATTTCCGGACACATGTTGTAATGAACTATTTTGATTGTCTACATGTGGGAAATACATACCTGAAATTATGCCCCGTATTTTTGGAACACCCTGTATTTCACGTGGATCGTTCCCGGCTGAACTAACGCGTACGTAATGAATATTAATATAATCATCACCACAATACTTTCTTTTAGTGTATTTAATATAACAGGAAAATAAATGTAGAAGCCCATGAACAAGGACTTTTTTTTTTATTCATCGCACGTGGAGAGCGGTCAAGCATTTCAAACCAGTACCTATATTATCATGAACCTCCCCTTTAATGTCACCATGTGTCAGAGGGTGGGTTTCTATTCAATTCATCAGCGGGAGGGAGGGTTGTGTTTTGCTTCTTGTTCAACAACCACAATCCTAGCCACATGTCACGTGAAATGGATGTTGCAAAACATATTTGCCATATTTTTTTGCATACGTTGCTTGATTCATGAATGCTAAGCTGCATAACATGTTGGTAGTTCTGTGTGTGTGTCCAAAAACTTCCTAGAGTCCTATTTAATCAAAAGGAAGGAAAACGTTTGCAGTAAACACGATCGTTACGTAGCAACCTCCCAGGCATGTGAAAGCCAAAGCCAGGGTGATGGATTGAGGGCCGCGTTAAGACATTTTATGTTTGACGTTTGCTTATTGTACATCCATATCATGTATCTTATGATATCCAGCTTCTCACTGATCCAATGTCATTTTTTCCGCGAATTATATACTGATTGAAAATAATACGAACATTTTCATGCATACACGAATAGATGTCCACCCGATACTCAACCAGAACAGTAGACTGTCGGTATCGTAAGTTATTGTTTAGTTAGACTTCATTTCGCAACAGCATTTTGGCTCGCCTCTACTCTGTCATAGACACAGAGCTCTGATTATTTGTTTCACCTGGGAGACTGGGAGATTACTATTTTTCATGTTCCCACCAGTGTTGCCAACAATTGTTCGTATAATCCCGCTAGATGACTTTCGAAAACCCGCGATTTTCTAACAAATATATCTAGATTTGAATGTATACTTATTATTCAATAATAATAATAATAATAATAATAATAATAATAATAATAATATCTATACTAATAATAAATCTGTAGCCGAAATTTTTCTGGTTATTCTCGAGTTTCCAAAAATAATTGGTCCTAACGTATATAATTAACCACCCTGAAATCGAAAATCGCTTTTTTGACATTTTTGTTTGTATGTCTGTCTGTCTGTCTGTCTATATGTTTGTTACCTTTTCACGCGATAATGGCTGAACGGATTTCGATGAAAATTGGAATATAAATTAAGTTCGTTGTAACTTAGATTTTAGGCTATATGGCATTCAAAATGCATTATTTAAAAGGAGGGTTATAAAGGGACCTGAATTGAATAAATCTAAATATCTCGCTTATTATTGATTTTTGTGAAAAATGTTACATAATAAAAATTGCTTTAAAAATCATTTCCGATAAGTTTTATTCTTTGCAAAATTTTGATAGGACTGATATTTAATGAGATAAATGAGTTTTAAAATTAAAATAACTGCCATCTAAGGCCCTGTAACGAAATAAAAAACAAATGACTTGGTCTATAAGGGGCCTTGGACAACAATCGAAAGCTATGAAAGATAGCCTACAGAGAATGTTTCTGTGTTTGTATGAAGTAATATCGGAAGCTAAATTAACCGATTTGTATAATTAATTATTATTTCACCATTGGAAAGTGTAGTTTCTCTAGATGGACATAATACTATAATGTTATTACAGTAACTTCTGATATAATATAATATAATATAATATAATATATATAATATAATATAATATAATATAATATAATATAATATAATATAATATAAGTTATTTGAAGGGTTCAGTACCATAGTGGGCCAAGCGCCATTTACGAATACGTAGAAAACAAGGGTTAAAATTAAGTTATTACCATAATTCAATGGAAACATATAGCAAGTAAAATAAAGTATACACATTAAATCTAAATGATGTCAATGTTCATTAAACTATGGTTGCATGTAATAACAATTAAGAAACATGTTAAAGGAATTGTCATTGCACCAAATGAGTGTCTCTGGACCAAAATGATCGCATTTTAATTATTTAAATACAATTTAAATTAAGTAACATATTAAACGATTTATCCTTCTATCAAACACGAATGTTCCCTGGATCAAACGTCCTATTTTAATTATGTAATTACTTTATATTTATTTCTAACGGTGCAGCGGAGCGCACGGGTACGGCTAGTAATAATAATAATAATAATAATAATAATAATAATAATAATAATAATAATAATAATCAAGATAATCCGCCCGCCAATGTAACGAATATTGCAATTTTTTCATTGCCAATGTGGCGCTATAAAGCAATTTTGAACACTCTTATCAAGGCAAACCTATTTAAATTCTTATTGCAAGATAGACCATCAAACCCAAAATCCGACAAAAACAGTTTCAACTAGTAACAAGTAATTTTAAAATATAGATAGATACAAGCGAATTTTCATCTAGAATCAATGACAGGTTAGGTTTGGTTTGTTTAGGTTTTTTTAGGCTTTTATAACAAACCAACCTAACATATTGATTCTAGAACAAAACTTTTATCTTTATTTGACAAACTAGTTTTTACTAGCTGAAATTGGTTTTGACGGATTTCGGGTTTTAACTAACATATACAGGGACATCATTTTATTTTTACTTCAATTTTTATTGTACCTGAGTTTTTGAATGTGCTCCATTCCCACCCCTTCTACTTACAAACTTCCAACCATTCACGACAAGCCGAGGGCGCCAGTTTCAATACTGAGTTACTGAGTATAGTACGTTCCAGAAATATGTTCGCATTTTCCAGTGACGAAAGAGCTTTCAATATTGAATCATTTTTCGCAAGATCGTCCGTTCAATGACATCCCGGTTTCAGGTTTGTCTTTGTGTCTTAGCTCTTTTTTTAATTTCTGTTAGGCGTCTTATTATGCAAGTGTTTAAAAAAAATAAAAGGGCCTCAGCGTCACGTGATCCCCCCTTTCTACAACCCTGCGACAAAACCACTTGACGGACAGTAGATAGCATTTCTGAGTAATTTTATCTTTTCGGATCGACCAGAAGTGAAGATTGAATTTACAGTACGTAAGGTACTCTTTTATAGAGTAGGTACAGAATTATTTCAACATGAGTTACTAGGACGAAGGACGAAACTGGTAATTGGGATTAGGTACAATAGTCTATAGTGCGTTAATATGCACATTAGAACTGAAGCCTCTCGAAATGAACGGCCACTATTTTAAAAAATGTGTTTAAATATCCATATTATGATTATTTTTCAATTTAACTTCATTCTCTATATTGTACGCTAATGTGCTGTAACAGTACAATATACCAAACCTAATACGTCCGAATGGATAGCTCAATTCGATTAAAAACACTAAGTGTTAATAGATTGTATTTTTATTAAACAAAAACCTAGTGAAAATTATCAAACTCTTTATTTCCTAGTTTACATAAATGGATGAACTAGTTTTTACTAGCCTAGTAAAGTGATTTGTTTTTACGAGTATCAACGAACTCCAGTCGTGGAAGGGGTAGCAAACGGTGTTTCCTGTTTCAATCGTTAATAGAAAGGTATATTAATATTAAAAATGTTAGTAAAATAAAATGATGTCCCTGTATAATATGGAATTATCACTACATTAACACATCCATTATTTCACAGAACACACACTGAACGAATTAAAAGCATTCATTCATTATTGCTAGTAAGTTTTAAATGAATACAAATTAATAAATAAAATTAAAGATAAACTAGCCCACTCCTGAATGAGTAAGACTCGTGCTCAGGAGGAGAAATTAGCTTATAATGCTAATATGAATTTCATTTCAGAAATTTAAAGATTAAAAACCGCTAGTATTCCCGCTAAGCGGTATAATATAATTTTACCCGCGAGATGGTTATCCAAAAAAGCTAGATTTAGCGGAAAACCGCTGAACTGGCAACACTGGTTCCCAATGGAGTTGACTGAAGTGATATCTCTCGCAGCTGTTCCTGATCCCTGTGGCCTCTGCTTTATCTTTGGGTTTCGGGTCTAATTCATATTGTGCATGGCCGGGCCTAAGCATTTCGGCCCATGCAGATCTGTAATACACACAGATCAGTGGCGGCTCCTGCATATTTCTTAAGAGGAGGAAAGAAGTTAACAGCACGAAATGAAACCTTCTTGAATGAAACTTGCTACAAATTAGCCTACATGCATACATGTAAGACCAGGTAGTGTTGGGGTTGGCTTTCCCTTCTGTATAGCAATAATCTGTTCTTGTAAACTGATTTTCCTAAATTGTCCAAAATATACAAAGTTTTCACTTCCATTCATTGTTGAATAATTGCGCAAATTAACAATTACAAGGAAATTCACAACCTCGTAGCATTTTTCACGCACACTACAGCATCACACGTGTTGGAAGAGACTAGCTACTAACTCGTAACCGGAACCGTTTTACGGAAATGGAAATGGAATGGGAAATAATCTGAGGAAAGCGAGAACACTGCACCCACCCACGTGGTCTGTGTTGCCACAAGTACATTTTACAAGTTCAGTATCACATACTTTTGAAGAATGTCAGTTCTTGTAGTCATACTATCATTATTGTTCAAAGCTGCCGGTGGCCGATTAATTTTTTTTGTTAAAAATGATGTAGTTTGGAGTACCTATGTTCAGTTTCAAATATATTTGTACAAAATTGACAACTTAGCTGTTGCCCTGTCTAGTAAACAATGAATAGAAGTGAATTTCAGGGGCCAACTACGTAGAACTACTTCCTCTTTGTTTTACATAAACCCGACTTTAACTTTCAAATATCCACGAAAGTTTCAAACCATGAATAGTAGCCTATATAAAGTGCAATGAATAATATTTTTGATTTATAATTTTAAAAAGTTTACATGATGTCTTTCATAGCCTTGCGTTAAAACTGTTTTCGTTGTGTCTCCTCCTAGATGTGTTATAGTCTGGTTGAATGCAACATCGTTAGGTGGCAGCGGTAGCGAGCTTGCTGCACGACCAGTCGGTTTCTATTTCCCGCCCATGTCTGATTCAGAGGAGGATATCCTCCCTCTCCGTTCATTTACTTGCTTCAAAACTCTGCTTCTTTCTCTGGCCGCTAGTGCGCTGTTGTCTATGGTCCGGTTTCTTCAACCTTTGTTAAATTATAACAGTGTGTTATTCCATTTTAACTGTAAACTTAACAGTTGAAGCATTTCTTCAACTACTGTTAGTACTAACAGGCTGTTAAAACCTATGTTAATTTAACTGCCCAATTTCATTTAAATCTTTAACTAGAAGTATCATATATGGCTGGTGCGTTAGATGCTGAACTTACATATCTGGATTATTTAGAAAATGATATCCATGAATACATAAACAGAGGGGTTGATTTCTGTGATTTGACAGACCAGAAGTTCATACAAAGGTATAGGCTATTTTCTGCCAATCCTCACTTTTCGCTTTCAACTTAGATCCGTTTGTTTGTTTATTCTCATTAATTGGTTTATACTGGGAAATAATTTCCAGCAGAAGGTTTCTTTTTAACGAAGAGAAATTAGTCCCACGATTTCTTTTTGTTCCAGTGTTTTCCATTTCATAACAGCAATACCAACACGCCGCTCCACGCTGTGATACAGACGAGGAAAGAAGCAGAAATCAAACCTGAGAGAATAGAAAGACATCTATCCTCTCTGAATCAAACAACGGAAACAAGCGAGAATCGCAATTGTCAGAGTTCAGAAAAAGAAGTGAGCCTATATTTGGTTATAGCTTATGGTTGAACTCTAGAATCTCTGGTCCTAAGAGAGAGTTAACAAACAGAATGTTAAAATGTGAAATGTAAAGTTGAAGAAACACAATATTTTTAACCGAAATTCATACTTTTAACTTACAGTTAATTAACGCTATGTTAGGTGCATTTTAACAAAGGTTGAATAAACCGGGCTATATGTGTTAACTGCAATAGAGGAGGAATGGAGTGCCTTTCCTCCACACAGACAACCTCGCATCTTTCTCACAGTTTTCTACAGCACATGAGCGCGCGTCGTTTAAAACTCGATCAACCGAGTTTTTCTTATAGCTGTGAACTTAAAAATTATCGAATCTTCCTCGAATTTCAAGGCACATATTTTATTTGGTATTTACTTTCAAAAGAAGAAAATGTGAGGAGGACGTTCCTCCCTTCCCTCCCCAACCGCCACTGACACAGATTCACACACCCTCATACAAATTTCTCGTTAAGCTTTATTTCTCTGTAACCAGCAGAAAACCATACATTTATGGGCCTTCTTATACTTACACTCTGCAGTCGTTATAACCAGAAGCATGTTTCTCATCTACATAAACATCTATTCAACTTATTAACGCCAGAACTTGGCGTCACAAACAACATTGTTCTCTACGTTAGAAGCAAAAGACAACCAGTTTCGCAATTCCAGCCTCACGCCCACGCATCCTTCTGGATATAATATGCAATATGGAACAAGTCTATTGAGGCAACATCGTCATAACGATATTTCGACTCTGAACAAGTTACAGCTGAGGGGGGCAAACCTGAGCCGCTATTACACGCCTAATTTGCGAGCAGTTGACTCGCGAACCCGATCCCAGGCGCTCTCTCTCTCTCAACCTGCCCTCAGGGGTTAAGTTACTTACCCACCTCACACACAAAATGAAGTTGCTCTGCCTGTTATACGTAATAACTAACTGAGTAATCAGAGAAGGCTGAATTCAGCACACCTCTGGATTGCAGGGTAGCAAACCCAATAACTGACACTTTAATGCAAAATACTTATAATTATTTCTTCATCTTTAAACTTCAATTTATGAAAATACGTATTTATTCTTAACGTATAGTATTATACACTGTTGGAGTTGTCGCCACTTACGGAGCATATTCCCGACGATATTTTAAGAAAAAAAAAGTAATATAAACATGAGTCTATTTTCAATATTTTTAGAGTTACATTAATTTGAAGCAAAAAAATACGTTTTTCTTTAATTTTACTTACCTACTTACTGGCTTTTAAGGAACCCGGAGGTTCATTGCCGCCCTCACATAAGCCCGCCATTGGTCCCTATCCTGTGCAAGATTAATCCAGTTTCTATCAACATATCCCATCTCCCTCAAATCCATTTTAATATTATCTTCCCATCTACGTCTCGGCCTCCCCAAAGGTCTTTTTCCCTCCGGCCTCCCAATTAACACTCTATATGCATTTCTGGATTCGCCCATACGTGCTACATGCCCTGCCCATCTCAAACGTCTGGATTTAATGTTCCTAATTATGTCAGGTGAAGAATACAATGCGTGCAGTTCTGTGTTGTGTAACTTTCTCCATTCTCCTGTAACTTCATCCCTCTTAGCCCCAAATATTTTCCTACGAAGAGGGAGATTACTGCTGTTTTTTACGGTGATGGGTTGTTAGCCCTTCGCCCAACCCCCAAGCTGGAGGACCACCCCTCATTGGCTGTCCACGACTGCTTATTGAATATATTCAATTCCATATCTGGAGGCCGTCTCCTCGATCCGCAACCTGAGGACGCGCCATGCCGTGGTGATAGGGACCACAATACATGGTTTCTTTAGTTTTAAAGGTAAAAAATATTACAAATAGAGAATTAACTATTCAGAAGTATAATTTCTTTAATTGGCTAGTATTCTAAAGCTAAAAATGTGTTGTTAATTCCATAGGTGTTTCGTACAGATTTTTTTTTCAAATTTTAACTATAAAATTATACTTTTCTTACCCATTTATCACAAAAATTGTTACAAATCACGTCATTCTTGTAAACTCTTTAAGACTATACATTAGAATGCAAAATTGAACTGTAAAGAATCAAGTTGCTAGAAGTCGTGTGATCTGTAACAATTGTTGTGATAAGTGTGTAAGAACAATGTAATTTTTAGTTAGATATTGGGGAAAAAAGTTTTGTACAAAGGAACTAAACATTTCTAGCTTCACAATACTAGCCAATTAAAGAAAGTATACTTCTGAATAGTTCATTTTCTATTTATAACATTTTTTTACCCTTAAAACTAAAGAAAAACGTATCTTTTTAACAATTTCAAATTGAGGACCGTTTTTGCAAAACTTGCTAACTGTAAAAAACTAAATTTTATAGGAGACACAAGAAACTGAAATAATTGCAAGTTTTGCTATCACACTTTAAAACACTACTGAGAAGGCAAGTTTAAGATTTTCGTAAAAAAGCCTTAAATCACACTTTAACTACAGACTGGACAAATTATTAGCAAAACTGAAGATTTGTATGTAATTTTTAAGAAAATTTTCCTTCAATTTGGAACCTTTAACATTTGCATGTTACAAATTATTAGCAAAACTGAAGGTTTTTATTATATATTTTTACAAAAGTCTTCAATTTTGATGTTTGTGTATTTCGAATCATCCAGCAAAAGGTTTGTATTGTGTATTTTAGAACATTTAACTCTTCAATTTGTACATTTGATATTTTTGCCATTTACAAATTATTAGCAAAACTGAAGGTTTTTATTTTTTTTACAAAATTTCAGTCTTCAATTTATACAATTGACATGTTTGTGTATTTCCAACAGACAGCAAAATGTTTAATTTCTATTTTTAAAATTTAACTCTTCAATTTGTCTACATTTGATATTTTTGCATATTTACAAAATTAGAAAACTGAAGGTTTTTATTAATATTTTACTGAATTTCAGTTTGGAAAAGAGAAACTGTTTGTTCATTTGCAAATTATTAGAAAATTGAAGATTTGTATTGTGTATTTTAGAACATTTAACTCTTCAATTTGGACTACAATATTTTTGCAAAATATAATTATTAGCAAAACTGAAGGTTTTTATTATATATTTTTACAAAATTTCAGTCTTCAAAGACCAGTTGACATGTTTGTGTATTTCTTTTAGCAAAACTGAAGATTTGTATTCTGTATTTTTAGAACATTTAAGTCTTCAATTTGGACTACATTTGATATTTTTGCATATTTACAAATTACAACCGAACTTAGTAAACAAAACTGAAGGTTTTATTAAATTTTACAAAATTTCAGTCTTCAATTTAGAGAAGTTGACATGTTTGTGTATTTCCAAATTATTAGAAACTGTATTTGTATTGTATATTTTAGAACATTTAACTCTTTTTGGTACATTTGATATTTTTGATTTTTCAATTATTACAAAACTGAAGGTTTTTATTATATATTTTTCAAAATTTGATCCTTCACAATACAGTTGACATTTTTGATATTTCCAAAGCCACTGAAATTTTTATTTTATAGTTTTACAAAAATAATTTAGACTGAGCGTATTTTTGTTAATTTCAACGCTGAACAAAATCTGAAGGCATCACGATTTTCCAAATTTAACTCTTCAATTTATGCTCCATTTGACATTTTTGCATATTTCTGTCTATTGTAATGATAGAAATATGCAAAATTGTCAACTATAGTCTAAATTGGCAGTCTCCAAATCAAATGTAAACTGATTGGTTCTTGTCAATTTTGTTAATTTGTCAGACGAATGACATCTCACTTTTGATGTTACGATCATCCACATGGTTTCTGCTGTATTTTTGGTAATGATTTTTTTGCCAGTCAACGTAAAAATAATATGTTTTTTTAAAATGGCTTTACCCTTATGATGGTCTACATTCAACGGACCACTGTTAACTTACAAAATGTCTTCCACAGGTGTCAAAAGAAAAAATTGTTTGTGGCTACAAAAAGAAAAGTTTTGTTTGAAAAAGATGGCAGGTTCATCTTGGAAATTTCGAAATAGGAATTATAACTAGCGTAGTCTTAATTAAAAACAAAATATAAAGTGCATAAAGTCGCTACAACGAAAGACCACTATTTCTATCTTTCCAGACAGTTTGTTCCTAGTTTTTCGTTGACAACCCATGACGTCAATTAGTAAACTTCTAATCCACTGCGGTGTTAAAAGACCACGGAAAAATACGCTGTAAAATTTTTATGAAACAACGGATTAACATTTTTCTTAACCGTTCAAACACTTTCAAAGAGTTGAACTACCAGTGAAGTAAAGGCTTTTCACAATAAACGTGCGGGGCACAAGAACCAGAATGAAAACGAAGGGTTGTTTAAGAATAGGACGTCGAATTAAGAAAATTTTGATTCACAATAAAACCGAGAACGTAAACGTTATTTTTATATGCTTATCGATATTACCTGTATTGTCAAAACGAAATGTAAACCAATTTATTAATATTGATGTTATTTTTGTTAATTGACCAATGGCGTTCTCTCATGACTACACATACATCCAACATCAACTATACTGTTAACTAAATGAATGAAATTTCAATCATAAAGAAACATTTCAAAAAAAGAGATTGAGGACATGATAAGTTGGTACTATAAATGATGCCCTTTAGCATCTTTATTAATCATAACCTAATTTAAGTCTACCATAATGTAAAATAATTAGAGAAGAAACATTTGTAATAGAATAAAATAACACAACATCGCAGTTATTGAATTGAAGCGTGAATATTGTGTAATACAACCAATACAGTAGTATTTAAATTATGATTCGCTTCCGATCGAGCTGTTTTACAAAGATGCAGCTATTGAAAGCCACGTATTCTTTCCTTCATTTTTTCATCTTTATACAGTATCCGCGCCGCTTTATCGTAAATATTTAGAAAACATTTTTAAGGCTACTAATAAATAGGCCTAATCTCATCAAATAAAACTTGCTCCATGATTTCATAAAAAAAACAAAATAATGCATTAAAATTAAAACTGTCATTCAAAATATACGACGACAAAATAGCTTTTAGATGGCAATAGAATGAATCTAGTGGGCTGTGATCTGAAACGTGAACGCCAAAGTTAAAACCTGGCCAACTTCCGTTCCGGATCTCGGGCTCCGAGCAAGCTTTTCGTTAATTGTGAATGCTCACATTTAAATGTATACATTTTAACAATTTTACCGTTTTCGTTTTCGTTCCGATTCTCGTTTCCGGTTTATTGTGAACCAGCCTTAACAGCTAAATCGATTAGATTTCTCCACAAAACGACATTGGAGAATTACTGCAATACTGTTTATCACATTATAAAGTGGCGCTTTCCATAAAAGAAATTAAAATAACTCTAGGATACGTGATGTTGATTATTTTATCACCAACTTCACGGAAAAGTGTGAATTTCTATGTCATCTCGCTTAGTACAGAAACATGTTTAGTTCGAGGAGGGGGGAAGGGAAGAACATTTGAAGTGGGAATCGCATAAATTACCAACTGACCTAAAGTTTTTTTTTTTTTTTTTATTCTCTGAAGTCAGAGAACACTGCATCAGCGAATAGGGATTATAAAGAATGGACACTGAGCGAATTTTCCTGTGTTTTGTTTCTCTGTGCGCCAGCGGTTAGTTCCACTTTCAAGCGCTAGAGGTAGTGTAATCGAGCATACGCTAAGATAATAGAGTTGAGACACAGGATCCAAACATCCCCTACCTCATTGCATAATCCAGTAACGCTTTGCTTCAAATAAATTCAAGTTAACAGCTTTTCCTTATTTTTCAGTGACAAACTAGTTGTAATAATAATATTTTATATTTCAGATATCATAAATTATATTATAAAATAATATAATACATTATAAAACTAAGTATCGAATTCGTTTAATATTTGTATATAATATTATATAGGTATATGGTTTTACTTCTCGTAAGAGTTTTGTTTTTCCATTTTCAGCGCTATCAAATCATTACATATTTTAATTGTTGTTGGGGTCAACGTCTCAACTCTCATTATAAAGGAACTCTAGAGTCTAGATATTACAGTTAATGAAGGATTTATTATTTTATGGATCCAATTTATTTTATTTCAGTACATAATGTACCTAGATGTATTAATTATATGTGTTATATTTCCGCTGTGTCGACTGCTAGCTGGTGTGATGTCAGCGCCAACTCTAGGGAGAAAGCTGAATCTGACGCTTTAGCTGGCTTGAAGGTCATTGAAATCAGTCCGGCTACATCAAAGGTACCGACGCGAAGTGTCCATTCTTTATAATCCCTATTCGCTGACTGCATAATGCTGCATCTACTAATAAAAATCAATATCACGACAGCCAGGGTTGTAGTTACAGATACAGAAATAGCAGGTCGGGTCGTTGCAAATGACTCTCTCCAAATAACTGCCAAGAGAGTAACTTAATACTTGGTGTAATTATGAAAGTTACGAATGGTACGGTAAGCTTACTTTCCTTTAGTTAGGAATCCATAGTTGTCTTTACGAAAACTTTAAAGTACTCCGCTTCTACACATTACAGTGAAACTCCACAAATAGACACTCACTCTCGTTAACTTCACGATACAAGGTAAAGGCTGGTTCACAATAAACCGGAAACAAGAATCGGAACGAAAACGAAAACGAAAACGGTAAAATTGTTAAAATGTGTACATTTAAATGTGAGCATTCACAATTAACGAAAAGCTTGCCGGAGCCCGGAATCGGGAACGGAGAGTTGGCCAAGTTTCAACTTTGGCGTTCACGTTTCCGATCACAGCCCACTAGATTCATTCCAATGCCATCTAAAAGCTATTTTGTCGTCGTATATTTTGTAGCAAGAAGACCGTGACATAACCTATGCATTATTTTGTTCTGTGCTGTGCATCATGGAGCAAATTTTATTTGATGAAATTATAATATTGAGTGTTGAGGAAAATCTTCACGTTTACGATAAGCAGCGCGCCTCGTATAAAGATGAGAAAATGAAGGAGAATACGTGGCTTTCAATAGCTGCATCTTTGAACACCGATCGTAAGTGAATCATATTTTATTACTGTATTGGTTGTCTTACACACTACATATTCATGCTTCAATTCAATAACTACTGTTGTGTTCATTTTTGTTCTATTACAAATGTTTCTTCTCTAATTATTTTACGTTATGGTAGACTTAAAGTAGGTTGTGATAATAAAGATGCATGGGCATATTTATAGTACCGTACATAATAAAATGTTTCAGTTGGAATTTCGAAGTTGGTCAACCTGTGTTTATGTTGGATGCCTTGTACTCATGAGAGAACGCCATTGGTCAATTATACACAAATAACATCAGAATGCGTAATATCGACTTTACATATCGTTATTGACATGCATGTCTCCCGTTAAATATAACTGAAGGGAAACATAATACTGAGTGATAATAAGGAAGAGAACTTGGAAATGAAAATTAATGCAACATCAACGAAACTAGACAAGTGGCTAGCAAATAATAAGCTTAAATTAAATGTAAATAAAACTGTCTATGTATCTTTCAATCAATATCCAACTGACCAGATTCACATAGTTCTTAGTAATACCATAATTAAGGAAGTAGAATGCTCTAAATTTGTAGGTATATGGATAGATTCCAGTCTAACATGGGAAAAGCATATACGACATCCAACTGAGAAGCTGAGTCGCTTATGTTATGCTTTTCGAGTCCTTGCGAAGATATCCATGGAACTTTTAATATCAGTCTATTTTGGATATGTTCATTCAATACTATCATATGGCATTATTACTTGGGGATCTTCACCAAAAGTGACACAAGTCCTCAAATTGCAGAAAAGAATACTCAAAATCATTAAAAAAAGTTCCTATTCGGACTGAAAGTATAAAAATCTTCAGAGAACTAAAAATCTTACCTGTACCCTGCATATATATTTTAGAAACAGTGTGCTTTATTCATCAAAACATAGATTCCTTTAAAACAAATTCAACCTATCATGAGTATAACACCAGAACATCCCAAAACATACATCTGAATTACCACAGGCTTACCAGAAGTCTTAATAGCATATCACATAGAGGCAGCAATTTATATAATAAACTTCCACAGAAAATCAAAGAACTTAACATAAGAAAATTCAAAAAAGAGGTAAAGAACATTTTATTAACACATGTGCCATTTTGCACAAATGAATATCTAAATTTAAAATTTTAGAATTTAACGTTTCTTGATACTGCCCTTGACCATTTATGTTTCAGGTAACTCAGAGTTGAAGACAAGACAGGGAAAAGCAAAAAGAGAAGATACTAGATAGAACAGTGGAAACTGAAGATCTAGCTTGTCCTATAATATTAAACTGTTAAATTTATTTAGAATTAAGTCTGTTTTTGTATTATATTGTATGTTATATCATTTTTCTTGTGTCCTGACGACGCCATGAATGCTTGTAATTCTATTCGGCTAATAAAGATCTAATCTAATCTAATCTAATCTAATCATAGTCGTCTACGTTCTCGGTTTATTGTGAATCAAAAATTTTCATATTCACGTCCTCTGCTTCTCGTTTTCATTCTGGTTCTCGTTCCCGGTTTGTGAACCAGCCTTAAGTCAACGCATCCTGTCCCGTGCTGCACAGGGCTAACCAGTTGAACCAGTGCAGTAGTGTGCAGATACTCGTACACGTTGGCAGCAAGGCAGGAACAAAAAATGTGTACTTATGTTGAAGCACAAGTTACAACTATTGGAACGGTTTTAAAAAGGTGAATCAATCAGAGCCATCCCTCAAGAATTTGACATTTCGATCAGAACAGCGCATGGGATAAAGCAAAATTCATCTAATTACGAGGAATTCTGCAGTGATTATAAAAAGCTTTGTTATTATGAGTTGATTGTAGGATGAAAACACAGCTTATTTTGTGTATTTCCTAAATTTAATCAATAGGGATGATTTATGTTCTCTCTTGAAGGGTATAGGCCTACACCATTTTAAAATAATTTATGCTCGACCATGCCGAAATGTAGTAATTATACACCTGGTAGCAGTCCTTTAATGCATGTCATTAAAGTACACCTACTCATTAAAGTACAGGTGTTCAGCCAATGACAACTCAGCTTACAGGTGTTCAGCCAATGGCAAGTCAGCTTTGTACCGTTATAAAACCGCAAGTATCGATTATCCTGGATATGCAATCGAAAGAGAATTAGCGAAAAGTCACGGAGGCTGGAAATCCAATACTGTCGCAGAAGGTTATGTTCAGTTACTATAATACTTAGCGTTAATTGTAAATAATATTCAAATAAATTCAATTTGTCATCTCGTTTTTCAATGTCTAATTTAATTTCAATGTAATATCAAAGTTAATATTTAGTTTACTCTGTAGGTTCTTATAGGCTACCAAGGTCAATGTGGACATCTGTTCCTCGGAAGAAATCAATACGTTCGTGTCTGCGCACATCTCAGAATTTACGAGGTATTGCTCAAGGTCAGTTAGGTACAAATAAAATTAATAATTTCACGTTAGAAATATGATCGAGCATAAAAAGTCGTATGAAACTCGCCTATAATGGTAATTAAGAAGCTCGTATGAAAATTATGAAACTCGCTTGCGCTCGTTTCATAAACATCCATACTCGCTTCTTAATTACTATCATTATAGGCTCGTTGCATAATGTACTATTAATACACAAACACAACTATTACAAGAAATGCTCAATAAGTTTTTGTAGCTTCATTCTCTACGGCTCCAATCAACAATAACAACAATGCAGGTTGCCAGGCGACGATATAAAGATGCGAAAACAAATGAATGTGGTGTATAAACAATTGAATGCTCTTTCATATTTAAGTATATAAATTAGGGGTGCCATTTGAAATTTCAAAGTGGGAGTGGCTGGGGGTGGGAGGTGAAATCTAAAATGCAATTAAGCCTTGTTTAAGACTTCCCCCTTGATATCTAAAGTTGCGTGTTTTTTTTTTTTTTAATTGAATTCAATTTAATTAACTAGTTATTTAGAGTGGGAAGTTTTGAAATGAAAGCCCCGTATGTAGATACATTTAGAGGGATTTGTTTTATGT
This sequence comes from Periplaneta americana, assembly GCA_025594305.2. NCBI lineage: Eukaryota > Metazoa > Arthropoda > Insecta > Blattodea > Blattidae > Periplaneta > Periplaneta americana. The sequence continues at coordinate 16,916,322 of JAJSOF020000037.1, read as the reverse complement.
TTCAGATGTTTCACGTATACATTATACTTAATCACGGATTTGTTTTGTTATATATTTTGCATACACTACAATATATTATTTAAAATTATATACGTTAATTATTTATGTTTCGGTCAGCACGCAATATAAAACATTGTACAGCCCTTATGTTTACCAATGTCCGCAGTACTCCGTAGAAAGACAGAGTTCGTACCTCGTCTCGCACACGGATCATTGTTGTGTCTATTTGTGGAGTTCCACTGTATCTGCAATTCTTACGAAATATTTTAAATAACACTATTACACGATTTTATCTAAATCAGGGACGGGGAACTCGTATTGTAAACAGAGCAATCAGCATGACTACCTACGTGTAAACAGCAACTGTAGCGGGAGAAGCTACGCTCTCTGCTCCCTGTCCCTGATCTAAATGAACACTTCAATCATGTCTGCTCATTACAGCGATAAAAGGGATATACCGGCGCGTTGCGTGAATAAACATGTGGGTGTTTTAATAACTGAATCCGATGAAAAAAATTATAAAACTGGGAAATTAAAGTGCAATAATACAACTGATAAGAGAAGAGTTCATCGTTTCAATTTTGCCGTTTTTATAATATTTTGACTCATCTCATTGTGGCCTTCGTGGTAATGAAAATGGAGACTTTTTACGTAGCATTTACACATTCAACATGAACGAGTTAGCAACACTGGTGGCAGCGGTGATAATGCTGGTGTTAGTGACAGTGGTGATAATTCCAGTGTTGGTGGTAGTGGTGCTAGAGTCCTGCAATGTTCGAAAATGAGAAGGTCAACCAAGACATTAAAAACTTCGTCTTATCACATTATAAAAAACTAATCGCAAGATGTGCTAAAATATTTAAGCGGGCTATTTCGTTTATATGACGTCATTCCATTTTCGACCAATGAAGTGTAATGAAATTTTGAATTCCAACCAATCACAGTCATACATCACGATAATTTTTGCAGCTCGATTTATCACTATCAACTTATTGCATGGTCGTTCTTGGTTTAGTCAATATCGCCAACTGTTTCCCCGTAAATCGATGAGCATGAATCCATTGTACTAAATAAAGTGCGAAATCCTACTTTCACATCTACATCTTCATCTTATAATTCCATGTCCATCGTATCTAAAGAAAATAACACTCCTCCATAACAATTGTTCATTTAATTAATGTAGGTATTAATCAGGTTATTTGTAATTATATTATAAAATGTTTAAATTAAATTATGATTTCAGCAGATAATGAAAATGTATTTCTGTTATAATAACAAGAGAAAAGTGCAGTACATGTAATTAACATTACTGAATAATATCTAATTTCTTTATTGCAGTAATCGATATTCATCTATTTCAACTTCACAATGTCTGAATAGGTTAAGTAGCCTATTTTTAGTAGGCTATTTTACGACGCTTTATCAACATCTTAGGTTATTTAGCGTCTGAATGAGATGAATGTGATAATGCCGGTGAAATGAGTCCGGGGTCCAGCACCGAAAGTTACTCAGCATTTGCTCATATTGGGTTGAGGGAAAATCCCGGAAAAACCTCAACCAGGTAACTTGCCCCGACCGGGAATCGAACCCGGGCCACCTGGTTTCGCGGCTAGACGTGCTAACTGTTACTCCACAGGTGTGGACATGTACCTAGCCTATTCATAAGTGTACAATTATTAACATTTTGTAAGCGAATTTGAGAGATATATTTTTTTACATTATTCACGAAATAGACCTCGCTTCACTGGCGAATTTATCGGGAATCTCAGACCTCTTGTGCCATTACTGTAGACAAAACATGAAGAAGTGGGAGTGGAGAACAGCGAATATAACAAGGTGAAACAAACACGACAGCCTTCCTTCTGCAGAGCGAACATCGGCGAATTAGAGGTCTGCACAGGCTCGGACCAAACCACTTTTTCAGCGAATTATGTACTGATTAAAATTAATACGAAGTTTGTAATGCATGCACGGTTAGATGTCCACCCGACACCCATCTAAAATATAGACTATCGGTATCGTAAGTAGAGATGGCCGATATTTCACAAACCGATATTTTGTCACAGGTATTTTTTTGTCACAGATAAACCTGTGACTGATGACGCGAAATATCTGTGACAAAATATCGCTATCGAAATCCGCTCCGTATTCAGTACTCTGTCACCGTTGCAACGTCTGTGACATATTTTCTCCTCTACGTCGTGGGTTTGCGCATGCGCATGATACAATAACAGCAATCGGGCGGTGGTATTTGATTATTTTTTCGTGATATTTTGTTCAATATTATTTTTTCAAAGTGATGGTGTGTTGCAAAGTTATTAGCGGCATAATAATAATATAATCATGAATCTGACATTTTGTTTCATATTTTAGTCTGTATATATGTTTTATAAATATTTTATGTATTCCCCGAGATCTTCACATTTTCATATTAAGCTTACTGTGAATTTAAATTAATGTGTAAGCATTTTCCACTCAATTAAAACCGAACGAGACAAAACTGGCTAATATGATGGGCAACTTATTTCGCTAAACTAACCTTGAGTAGTTTCCTTTGTATTCCCCTTATACACCTTGCATATACGAATCTGTGACAGGTCAGGTTTGGTTGGTTTAAGCTTTTATTATGCCTAGACATATACGATCAACGACTAAACTAGCGTTGAGGTAGTTCCCTTCGTACTCCGCATATACACCTTGCATATACGAATCTGTGACAGGTTAGGTTTGGTTAGTTTAGGCTTTGTTATGCCTTGGATATACGATCAACTGCATCTCCACAAAAATCATATTCAATGATTTTCACTTCCGAAATCACCTAAACTACCTCAGCGCTAGTTTAACCCGAGGAACTGTCCCTTAAAAAAAAAAAAAAACTTATATATGCAACGATTTTCACATCCGAATTCGTTTCACCATCTTATTATAAATTATATAATGATTACACGATTTAAATAATAATAATACCATTGGTTACCAATGCTTTATCTTGTGTAAAATCCAGTTTTGTTTTGTAATTATTTTCCATTGTTTTTCGGAATACTGATGTTTCGTTAATTTTTATTCTGACTCAATATTATAATGTTGATGCACGACTTAAAATAATTATTTATCCATTATATTAGGCCTATATACAATAGAAAGGATCAATTTTTAAAACGATTAGGATAATCACATAACCTCAATTTCTCCATACTCAACTACATTTAAAAATTATCAACTGATTCCATATCTACAATCAACTACGATATAACATCTTGGTATATGAGGTTAACTTTTTACATGTTTCTGTTGAGTTAGCTTAGTATTTATTTGTTAATGGTGCATGTACATAACTTATTTGTTGCATTTTCCCATATACACCACTGATGTGTGGCGTGTATAGAGAATTCGTATTCACATTGCGCTGCTCTTCAAAATTTCCTGTTAATTTTTATCGGTGTGACAAAATATCGGTGTAATTCATGCATATTGTACTTACTTATCGATATAAAATATCGGTGTGACAAAATCGCAGATATTTAATTGTCACAGTCACAGTTGTCACAGATACTTGGAAATATCGTTTAAGCCCAACTCTAACCGCAAGTTATTGTTTAGTTCGAATTCGCATTTCGTAACGGTATTCGTCTCGTCTCTACTGTCATAGACAGAGCATTGATTACTATCTGTTTCACCTGGGAGAATGGGAGATCACATTTTCTCATGCTCCTACTGGAGTGATAATCTCTGTTCCTGACCCCTGAGGCCCCTGGCTCTGTTTTATCTTCTAGTCTGCTGACAGTAGCAAAACAATTAATATAATTTTAAGTACGTAGCTCATTTTGTTTCTACGTCCACTGTTTTGATTCTGTACGTCTTTCTACGCTAAACTCGGGATTTGGTTGGGGCTCGGGTGATAACGATTAAGGTGATGTCGGGTTCGGATCTGGTTCAGTTTGGGCCGGGCCTAAGAATTTCGGCCTGCGCAAGCCTCTACGGCGAATATCGAACATCACCGTTCTCGACGAACTTGAACCGAACATAGCGCCTGTAATGCAAGACACTAGTGGTGACAATGTCAGTGTTGATTGCAGTGGTGATAATGCTGGTATTGGTGGAGTGGTAAAAATACGGATTTTCCCGAATTCGCATTCCCGAATGGACGTTTTCCCGAAGCCACGGTCCCGAATTTCATTTACTATTCTGTTTCCCGAATATATTATGCGAGAAATTTCCGAACATTTGATTACTTTGATGTCACGTACATCAGTGCACACGAGCTCGTGTCAGAAGGCAACCTGTATCTCCTCGATAAGATACGACATTGTGGAGCCAGTACAATTCCACATTAAATGATGAACACCGAACAAATAATCTGACGGAAGACTTCCACAGTCGCCTGCAAGTGGTGTTTGGGAGCCACCATCCAAGCTTCTGTAATGCTTTGACTGAGCTCCAGAAGGAAGAGAGCGACACGAAGACCATGATTGTGGATTTCACATTGGGTAGACACGTGAGGGCACAACCGAAGCGAGAATGGTTACAACTTCAAACACGAATGCGAATTATCGTGCAGGATTATCACACATATGCAACCGATAACAGACACCTCGATTTTACCTGAGGACACTTGAACATTATTCACTTTGTAAAGAGAACGTGTAATTAATTATACTATAATTGAATCGGTCAGAGCTAAAAGGAAGTAAGTCAAAATATGCGGTTTTGGGTTATGCAACAATTTGAACAACAGATGTCATGCGCATCGGACAGAGGAAGAAGGAACTAAGACTTTTAAATATTCTTTCGTCTTCTATAACATATTTGTGTTATTAGTGGAATGTTTTTTGCTCCTCCTGAAAAGTTGTGAAAAGTGACTTAATTCCTTTTAGCTCCGACTGATTCAATTATATTAAACTAGCTGAAAGTACCCGGCGTTGCCCGGGTTTTCCTTTCTGCTTCTGTTTTCAAATGAAATGGTTGTTAAATTTTCGGAAATTTCGGAAACCCAACTATAGACAACCAAAACGAATTGTTTTACTAAGCTTTCCTCGCACATAAAGATGAATCTTTATTTTACTTCACTTACATGAATTAATACTCCTTAGCCAAATGCCTGCCAGGTTTAACTAAATTTAAAACAATTGTAGATCATACACCGAAAAGAAAATATTTCATCATGTGCAAGACGTTCAACTTTGTTTTAAATTTATATATTCATTTGTTTTGTTTATTTATCTCTGCCGGTCAGATACCGCTAAATTTCAAGTGCTTTATCTTAGTCGTGGCTGTCAGGATATTAAACACCATTAATTTTCTGCTGTCTCCTTTCCTCCCCGCCAAAAATGTGACATTGTACAGAGGCAGGGAAAAAATAATTATAAGATTACGTTTGTCATGAGTTTTTTCACACCAATTCCTATTCCATTGCATAATTCTTGTGGATAAATATTTCGCAATAGTACTATTGGTGATTCAATATTAAGTATTAAATTATCTGTTGGCAATTCTTGTAATTTCAAAGAATTTAAGAATTCAGTTTGATAAAAAAGTCTGCTCATTATCTACAACTGTCTCGAGAAATATATAATACGGTTCTGGACTGCATAAGGATACTTACTGCATGAATTGTCTACATTTTGGCCTTCATGATGTATCTACAATGTTATTTTATATCGTTTTGATTTTTCCATGGCCTCATGAAAGTCGATGTTGAATACAACAGACAATAATAAACAACAATTGACTATAGAAGATTGCATTTTAGTATTATACATGAATGTTTGATCGTATTTATTTTTATTTTTTACTGTTTTAATTAATTTAACGTCCATTTTAACAATTTCAATATAGCCTATGTTCTTCTCCTGGTTATGAAGGTTAAATGTGCAAACTTTGGTACATATTGGGAACATACATACATACATACATACATACATACATACATACATACATACATACATACATACATACATACATACATACATACATACATACATACATACATACATACATACATACATACATACCCACATTCACTTTTATATATTAGATACATTTGTGTGGTAATATATACCACTATATTATCGGGAAAATGGAAATCAAAGAAATCGGGAATGTGAATTCGGGAATTTTGTATTCGGGAGAAATGCTATTCGAGAAAATGGATGTTCGGGAATGTGGATTCGAGAATTTTGCATTCGGGAGAAATGCTATTCGAGAAAATGGATGCTCGGGAATGTGGATTCGAGAATTTTGCATTCGGGAGAAATGCTATTCGAGAAAATGGATATTCGGGAATGTGGATTCGAGAATTTTGCATTCGGGAGAAATGCTATTCGAGAAAATGGATGTTACGGAATGCGGATTCGAGAAAATGTCCGGAAATCTAATAATTCCGATAAAAAATAGCCACAGTCAGATCTCCGAACACTTACTCTGTTAAAAATTTTATTTGAATCCCATGTATCTCATATTCACTTCCTTTAATTTATAATGAAACTAAATACTGTAATTGATTACTTTCATCGAATTTTAGTAACCAAGTCAATACATTCTTAATGGGGCTAGACGTCACTTAAATAAATTGTTTGTAATATCAATACGAAGACAAAATATAAAGGTATATTTTCTCTTGTTAAACTGCCGTAAAACTCCCGACAAATTAACTCGCAATTGCACCAATGAACTGCATTATTTACCTTGACGTGGGCTTACCCATAAATGAGTCACATACAATGCATCTGTTCATTCTGCTCCCTCGAAATACAGCGCTAATTCGAGTGAAGTTTAAGGACAATGCCAAGGACAGAGCTGAAGATTCCGACTAGATAAAGTGCTCAGATCTGTTTCGGCAAAACAAGTCGTTTATTTCATTTTGCGAAGACAAGTTTGGAAAAAAAAAACAATGCGGACTGGCGCCGGTCTAACGTCTTGTTTTCTGTTTTAGGTCTAGTATCCGCAGCAAAGTCGTGTTTTATGTGCCTGTCACTGTTCATGAGTTCAACACAGAAGAATCAAAACTTGTCGAGGATTGGTTTATGTTTGTGACTATCACACTTTCACTACGTCATACCACTTTTGACCAATAAAGCGGTACGGAACGACGTGTTTCAACCAATCATGGCTGCTTATCCTATAATTTGTATCACTTCCCTAGAATTTGTTTGTTTCTATCACCTCCCTAGCATGATTCATGTTCATTTATCATCCTTAATTAAAACTTTTATATCATTTATCTTGTTTATATTATTTAGGTTATATTTTTTTATTTTAGTAAGTTATTTTACGACGCTTCATCAACAGCTTAGGTTATTTAGCGTCTGAATGAGATGAAGATGATAATACCGGTGAAATGAGTCCGGGGTCCAACATCGAAAGTTACCCAGCATTTGCTCATATTGGGTTGAGGGAAAACCCCGGAAAAAACCTCAACCAGGTAACTTACCCCGACCGGGAATCGAACCCGGACCACCTGGTTTCGCGGCTAGACGCGCTAACCGTTACTCCACAGGTGTGGACTTCAGGTTATATTATAGCTTCTACTGTATGATATTATGGATAGTAACGTATCAGAGATTGTTTAATATATATTCATAATTTAAGTAGAATGCAACTGTTTTAGTCTGCACGCACTGTATTCTTCACCTGACGTAATTAGAAAAATTAAGTCCACACGTTTGAGATGGGCAGGGCATGTAGCACGTAAATCCAGAAATGCATATAGAATGTTAGTTGAGAGGCCGGAGGGAAAAAGACCTTTAGGGAGGCCGAGACGTAGATGGGAACATAATATTAAAATGGATTTGAGGGAGGTGGGATATGATGATAGTGACTGGATTAATCTTGGTCAGGATAGGGACCAATGGCGGGCTTATGTGAGGGCGGCAATGAACCTCCGGGTTCCTTAAAAGCCAATAAGCAAGCAACTGTTTTAGTAAAAATCAAACTGAATCTATAAAGTCGTCTTGACTAGTAATCGTCCATAGAGTTCAATGAAGATTGTATAGTTGGCACAAATGGTAACAAGAGAACAGCTAATCATAACACACTATTGCCATCTAGCGGAATATCTGTAATGATGAGATGGTATAATAATACATTTTCAAGACAGTGACCTTCGGTTGAGCGCGCCAACGCTCTGCAGGCCCAGCTACACAGGAACTCTACCAGACCCCGCCTCAATTATTCACTTTTTATACACATACCTCAAGTGAGTTGACACGACGTCAGAGACCCAACATTGAGTGCACAGTTTCTGTGCGACTTAAATTGGTGGTTTTCTGTTAACGAACAGTAACGCGTATTATACAAATCTAGCTTCCTGTAAGCTGACAAATAATTTCAAGGGAAAAATTGTTCCGGGGCCGGATATAGGACCCGGGACTTTTGGTTGAGAGCGCCAACACTCTACCGACTGAGCTACCCAGGAACTCTACCAGACCTCGCCTCAATTGCCCGGCCCCGGAACAATTTTTCCCTTGAAATTATTCAAGTCAGTTTTACAAGGAGCTATACCTGAAAGCCAGATTTGTATAAAACATTAGATAAGTTTATTACACGAAACTGAAATGTTATTTTTGCCATTAAACGTTATTTAAGCAAGAAAGAATCATAAATCTATAACAATAACTGAATGTAATTCATTATCATCAATCATGTTTTAATTTAGTTAACTTCACTTTTAAATCACTCTATGCAAAATTTACAGGAGGAATTTTAAAAAATTTAAACAACTGCTGTAAATCTGAAAAGTGACATATTTCGGCTATTTCATGATTTTTTTATTTCGACGTCAATGGTTTCAGAATCTTTTTTTAGGAGAGGGGTTTAATGAATGAAATCTTATACCACAAACATAATGACTTAAGCCCTTTTGCTTGCCCACCAGAGACATGTTCTTCAGTTTTTATTAGGCCTAAGTTGCGTATAGTCAGGGCTGGGTATTTATGAAAATCACGACATAATAGATATACAATAGATTTTTACTAATCTTTACGAATTAAGTGATTCTGATTAATAATATGCGGATAAAACAATTGCCACAAATCGCGAAATAGAGTTCTAATAGCGAAATATGAACACATTCGCGAATTATTACTATTGCGTCGTTTTATACAAATTTCATATTCTGAGTTTTATTTTCGGATTTTTTCTTTACTTGAATTTGTTATAGCCTACTGTATATCCAAGTAGGCTACATTACATGGTATTCCAGGTTTTCTGTTACATTAGTGAACTCAAAAACATTTCACTAATAATTTGAAAGTGTTAATTTGAGGGCTGCAAGTTCTTTTCGTTTTTAATGAACGTGTGTTAAATAAGTCTCAAATCCAACAAATATTGTGTATTAGCCAGACCTTTACCAGAATCCAACGAACCTTTAATGTTAATTATTTCGAAAGTAATATTCATACCTAATTAATACTCCAATTCCAAAATATTTGTATTTTAAAAATTTTCCAATAATCTCCGCCAAGAGTACAAATCAATCTCCAATTATCTCCGCCGACACCAATATTAAAAAACACAAATGATAAAATTAATCTCCATAAATACCTGCCCCTGCGTATTTTTTTTAATTTTAATTTTATTTGGTTATTTTACGACGCTGTATCAACATCTAGGTCATTTAGCGTCTGAATGAAATGAAGGTGATAATGCCAGTGAAATGAGTCCGGGGTCCAGCACCGAAAGTTACCCAGCATTTGCTCGTATTGGGTTGAGGGAAAACCCCGGAAAAAACCTCAACCAGGTAGCTTGCCCCGACCGGGATTCGAACCCGGGCCACCTGGTTTCGCGGCCAGACGCACTGACCGTTACTCCACAGGTGTGGACGCCCCTGCGTATAGTATATTACAAAATTGAGGAGAAGTTTGAAATGGTTTCCCTAGCAACAAGTTTGTGTGGAAATTCAAACTTTCAAGGCATAACAACAATAGCTGTAAATACTCGTACAACAATAAACACGATCGTGCAAAAAAATATATATTTCTTCATCCACTAATATTTATATTCGGAATATGTATGATAAGAACTTTCTTGTGTTAAATATTTTAACGTACCTTGTTAACATGTTTCGACCTATTTTCGGTCATCTTCGGAACTGGTCGTTGTTGGTCTTGGCGCCTCTTGTTTCCTGTGTGGGTGCGTTCGTAGTGTAGAGTCAAAGAGTGTATATGTTTTGAAATAGAGTTGTGTGTTGAGAATATCGTTGGGGTGTGTTTGCTTGTGTCTGTATATTTCATATTGTTCTAGTGTGTTGAGTTTCTGGCTTTTTGGTTGGATGTGCAGTATTTCCATGTCTGTGTTGATGTCTCTGTAGGTGTGGTTGGCATTTGTGATGTGTTCTGCATATGTGGAGGTGTTTTGTAATTTTGTTATGGCTGTGATGTGTTCTTTGTAACGTGTTTGAAATGATCAACACACTAGAACAATATGAAATATACAGACACACGAAAACACACTCCAACGATATTCTCAACACATAACTCAATTTCAAAACACATACACTCTTTGATTCTACACTACGAACGCACCCACACAGGAAACAAGAGGCGCCAAGACCAACAACGACCAGTTCAGAAGATGACCGAAAATAGGTCGAAACATGTTAACAAGGTACGTTAAAATATTTAACACAAGAAAGTTCTTATCATACATATTCCGAAGTTATACAGTGTTAAAAGTTGTGTAATCAAGATGTATAATATTTATAGTGAATTTGACATTGACATTCACATTTTCTCACGTCTACTTTATATTTGAACGAATGAATGAATCAATCAATCAATGGAGAAGAGAGGAGGGAAAATAATCTAAAGGTACACAAGAGCGTATCCTTGCAAAGGCTCTTGGGACTTATTTTAACATTTATATGTGCTCCTACCTGTCTCACATCGATCACACCGTCCCACTTAACGGACATAAGTAAATTTTGCAGGGCGGAAAAGCAGAAGAATAACAGTCACGATAGTTCTATTTTCTATAAAGACGTCCAGATTGACATACTGTCTCGTCCACACCTCTCCTCACGCACTCCTTCCCCCAACTATCTGTAAGTATCCTGAATATACTTTACTAACAGCTGGTATGCAAACCGCAAGTTTGTGTTTGACATGTTTGACAGAGAATTCCGGCAATGGATATTCGGGATTATGGAAAGAAATTTAATTGTAAGTCTGCGAACGCAGATATAAAAAAGAACTTTATATAATATTACAGTGGTGTATGTTTAGGGATACGCATAATTAAATGCATTTTATTTACAGACACAGACTTTGAGAATGCTTTGTGTCTGATGATACCATATACAGAATGGAAGTGAAATAATCCTGCAGATTGAAAGGGATGACAGAGTACACTTAAATGAATAGAAAACCTATATTATGTTTTGTGATTAAATGCACGGTTAATTAGAAAATTAAGTTTGAAGTTTCAGCAGCCCGGCAACATCGCCGCTAACACAGTCCTCTTTCTTCTCGTAATACAGATGTAAGAGGTTAAAGAACTCAGGTCTGTCTGCCATAGCGAACTACCTCCCATTTCTCTTTCTGGCTACAATGTTGCAGCTGGTCGCATTGGTCAGTGGCTTCAAATTAGTGGTTTTTAAATTAAATTTACACGAAAATAGTACACGCAATTGAAATACGCCAGAGGGATAAATGATTCTTTATTAGATTTTCTATCGACATGGACTAAAATCACGTTCCTACTCGCAATAGTTACCGAATAAAAGGTTGTTAGTCATTTGGGGAGAAAAAAACTTTTTCTGAGAAAACTATGCACTTTCCACCAATATGTTATTACCAAAGCTCGGAACTTGGGGACTTGTGTCTTTGCACGTGACTAAGCGACCGGACTTCAATGTCAACAAACTCCCGCTTCCAGCACGGAGGTACTGTCAGGTCTGCTACAAAAGTTGTTTCTGGCTGCAACAACACATTTATAATATTATGGTAGGTTGAAACACGTAATTTCATAGCATGTATATAATAAAAATAAACATGAGAAATATATCAAATTTACTGTTCTGCTGTGTACATTTTATTACAGTGTATGACTACCTACATTCGAAGATTTTTCGGTAGTAGACTTAAAATACTGAATTTTTTCACTGTTACTGTTTTCTGTTCGATTTTCAGCAGTTGCTAGCTGATCTCGTATCTGAGAAAGATAAGTATATCCTAAATTTTTCACGAAAATATTTTTCAATTAGTGTGTCACTACTAGGGCAAGCCCCTCTACGTTTCGATCCATGGCTATGGACAGATTTTTCTTCAATTTGAGGGACTGCAATGTCTTTCAATGAATTCCGTTTCCAGCCTCTAGTTTGTGTGTGGCACAACTTACAAAATATAAACTCTCCATTCGAAAAAAATTATGTATCTCTTCCGAATTCTCCACGAAATTCTGTATCTAAAATTAAAAAAAAAAAAATGTATTTTCAAACTTCTATAATACCCATTCGAATAACACGTATTTTCTAATTCCTCAAATAGACCGTTTACCTATAA